>SNQJ01S0241565.1:0-13460 GCA_010110895.2 Picea sitchensis
GAGTGAGTTTGACCACCATCTGTTCCAGGTACAACAAAGACTTCCCTTCACCATCACCTTGTGTAAGTACCTAAAGATTGTGGCTACTAAGGACACCAATTCGCAGTCAACCCCTAGGCGGGTACAGTCGATAGTCCAGTCCGAACGTATGGGCAGGATAACAAGTCTGAAATCAACTCGAGAGGCTCCCACACATAAACATGGGTATACCCTCAAGTGACCCTCAATATACAATTTCACCACTACAAATAGTTGAACCATGGAGGGATAATATCCGTAATTCTCTCGAATGTGACCTCGTGTGTAACCCCTGTGTGAGAGGGGGATCCCAGAAAGCCTATATGACAATTGGATTTACGCTCCCTATTGCAAGATGCTAATGTTTGTTTTGAAAAACTTTGGAGAGTTATACTCACGGCCTAATCCAAAGTACTAGTCCTAGTCTAATGTTGGTGAAAGATTCTAAAAACAAAATGTTCTAGATAAATTTTAATTAGCAATAATTTTATAGTTGTTCTTTACTCAAGGGTGTATGAAAATGAAATTGATGGTATTATGACTCAATTCCCAAAAAATGCACAAGAAAATGATAAGCATTCTTGTCTTTCGATGAACTCTTATTTAAGGGAAGGAGAGAAAGTTCTTTTCATTATCAAACATTGAGATGCAACATCCTCATACAATTGTTTCTCAATCAAATCCAATGTAATACTAAGAAATTTCATAAATGCCTTCTAATATCCAAAACAATCACTAAAATATGTCCTTTTTCTTATATGTGAATGATAATTAGATGTAAAACTTCTAATGTCAATTAGACTTCAGGATTAAACAATCAGAAGAAAACCTCACACAAACAAAAATACACTCTCGTCGTGAATAAACAAGAAAGACAAAGATAACCAAATTTGCAAACAAGAACTAAAAACCTCAAACAAAAGAGAAATGTTGGAAAAATGACCTCAAAGATCAAATGGAAAGGTTCATAGACCTTTGAATTTCCTCACAAAAGCTTCCACTCAGTCAGATAAATGAGAAGAAAACAAGAAGTTAACTCTAGATCAATAAAGACAAAGAGTGACTTTAAGGCAAGGAAATAAAATGTCAAATTTCCAAACAAAAGAGGATCAATCCTTAGAAAACAAGGTGTTTAAGGCCAAGACCAAGATGAACTGAGATTGTAAGGACTCCTGAGAAAGTGCCAAAAGAAAAAATGAAATCAGAGAATGAAAAACCTAGAGGATTTCTCATAGAAAAGGGGTAGCGCTCTAGTGTAAAGGGAACCAGAGAATTCCAACACTCTTTGCAAGACCACCAGGGAGTGTTAACTCTCTGATAGCAAGGGAAGGGGAGCGTTATTCCTCAAAAGTTCAGAAAAATGCCCAGAAAAATAAAAAAACCAAGAAAAATCAGTCAATTAAATTGCATATGATGAAATCAAGAGCCAATCAACCAGATCTAAGAATCAAAGAGACAGTATAGAGAAGGTAAAATGACGATAAAAATCCAAGACAAGACCCAGGAAAGGAAACAAAAATCAGAGCTCCTCCCTAGTGGATTCACCAATTTCTGTTACAGGTGAATCCTCCTGCGGACAAGCGGATTCCTTCTTGGTCTCTAGACTCCTAAGGCCAAGACAGAAAAATTCTTAACGTGGAAACTGACATCCTTTTTAGATCTAATTAAGCTAATATACGAAGAGGAAGAAGAAAGATGTGTACCTTGTTAATGTCGTTTGTCTTCGCAAAGTCCAAGATGAGCTTCAATATTGAGCTCCTCGATAGGTACTGTAGAACAAACAAAGATACAACAGGCTTCCTATTCTACTGAGATTAGCTCAAATACAGATCTATCTACTGAAGACAAGTTCATTTGAAACAAACATAAACTTGAAAGAAATAGGCCAAGCATGTATATGTATTAATGAGAACAAATGAAGAGTACTTACAATCCTTTGATGAAGGTGCAGCAACTTCTTCCATCTCTCCTTGTCCAACCCCTTTTCTTAAGTAATCTACACTGATTATTCTTCAATGAAATATCACTTGTGGGACCATAAGTTTGTTGTAATTCTCAATCTCCATATATTGTATATTATCTATGAGATCATAGGTTTCATATCTCCAATCTTTTTCGTCCCTTTCGCCATGAGAAGGCCTCCTTTTATAACCTTGGAGAGGCCCAACCACTTGAGAGAGCTTTGGGATAAGTTGGGGATTATTCTCCTTCAGTTGAGGATATTCCCTAAGATCATGCCTTAACCTTCTATTCCAATCCAACCACCTTTAGAAATTGAGGGGATTCTTCCCTGATTTGTCTCAACAAACCAAATTTCGCTCAGAATGGGCAGAGCTCCCCCAAAGTGAGGCACAGGGCATTGTAGCACTCCCAAAAAGAGGCCTAGGGAGTGTTAACACTCCCTGACAGTGCATAGGGGAGCGTTTCCTTCCAAATTTTATGTTTGAGTGGTTTTTTCAATGGCAAAAGGTGTGTACTCCTTGTCAACTGATTTCTCTTTTTCAAAACTAGTCTCTGAGGTGTCTTAAGTGTCCCTGTGATGTCGTTAGAGGAATGACATAGTTAAGATGGAAGTATGATGTTTGTGACACTTGCGACACTTTCGGTCAAGATACGACACTTGCAGAGAAGATGTGACACTTACAACACTTGTAATGATGACACTTGCTACACTATTGAAGTGAGTAATTTTGATGTGTAACACAGATTTGGAACTTTTTCAATATTCTTACCTTTATCAAAGCATAGATCTTTCATATCTTGCCTCTTTTAATAAAAATTTCTCACTTTTTCCTTTCTCAGAGCACAAATCTTTCAGATCTTACCTCTTTTCTTCAGATCATACTTCTTTTCCTTAGCACAGATCTTGTCAAACTAAGTAGATTATTGCGCACTAGAGAAATAGATCTACGCAAAGAGCTTTCACAATGTCAGGTCGGATCTTTGCAGAGATCTTCTTCTTCCTCGGTTCCCAACAATCATAGTTTCAGGTCCTGGCAACAGAACCATTTGTTGGCACAGGGGAAGACCCAGGGTTAAACTCTACGACAATGCACCAAAAAACCCCTATCTACCGACCCTTTCGTCAACACCTGAGAAGAAGATGAAGTCTCACCTGAGCTAGAGGCAGGGGTGGTTGCAGGAATCAGGTGTCTACAACCTTATCTAGGACATATATCTACGATTATAATAATTAATAGATCATTTATCACTGTTAGTTCATCATTGTTTAACCAATATCTACTCCACAGAGAAAACAGATCATCGCAACATTCACCCTGATCTAATGTATTTAAGAACTTAGCATATATAAATGGATCAGATCTAGTAGATTCAAACACTAAGCACATTCACTTATATCAGATCTAACATCCAGATTCGTCATAAGCACAAAGCATAAATAGATCTATCTATCTATCTATATCAAGCACTTAGCAAATGACACATAAATACATCAAAACATCACACATAGGAGAATAACACAGTATTTAAGTGGTTCACCCCCACCTTGGGGCTATGTCCACCAACTCTTCTTATTTATTATCTTCAATCAATCATCAACATGCATAGAGCCACAAAAACCCTACTCCGTATAGGACAGAAGATCTGCGCAGCTCGCTAGATCCTTCTTCCTTGCATTACAACACAAAGCCCTTCAGAGTCTGTTAGAACCACTTGCACTTAGCTCTGCAAGCCTCTCATAGTATGCACAAAGCATCTACAAACCATACTTGCACTTAACACTTAGCTTATTGAACCCCCATCACATAGATACATTTCTTACATTTCCTAGACATCTATTTATAGTTTACAAAATAGGCCTAAACATGGGTGAACCCATGGGTTGACATCCCATACCCATTACATATTCCCATAACCCAAAATGGACCCAAAAAGGGGTCAATATCTTGCGATCTCTACTTCGTCTTGCGCTCCACCTTTGACAGGTTTTCAAAGTCCAAAAATAGGTCAACATGACCAAGAATCTCCCAAAAATTGGTCAAGGGCCAACAATTACCTACCACGCTATGTTTTCTAGACCTCACCATTGAGTTGATTACCTTGAGTATTTGTTTGCCTACCTGAGTTATTTTCTTAAAAGTGCGCATGTAGGGTGAATGTAGAACAATAGATAAGTCTATGGAGGAGATCCTAATAGACCTTATGGATGAGAAGGTCATGTCCATAGGAGTATAGGACTCATCGACGGTAGGATTGCAAGAATCCCCCTCAAATGGACATCGATCTGGGCCATCCCGAACTACGACAGAGAAGAGAAGTAAGCACCATGATGATCTGGCGAATGCAAAGCAGATCTCGTCGATATTTCTTGACTACATCCCACCCTTGGCTGGTATGGTTAGTCGTGACAGCGTCCCAAGAGATTTTAAGTACACACTCATCAATGCATACCTCCCGAAGGGGATACACATAGTAGGACCGCATTTGGGACTGATCATAGCTCTTAAGATAAGTGATTTTAACCTTGACGATAGGAAGAATTATGCGATGCTCGCACCACATCGATACCTGATGAAAATGACTGGGAAGAAGCCTAAGGTAGTTCCACATCCATGGATCAAGGAGATCGTGAGGTCAACTATCTTAAATGTTATGAAGATCCCACACTTTGGTAGACATCAAGAGGTTAACACATGCGTTAAACTCCTCCTGTCGTGCTTCCATGGAGGGTACCTGTGGTTGGATAGGCGCATCACTGTGGATGTAGTGCTAATCCACATCATTACTATACTAAGCATGCAAGGACCAGAGCCTAAGAAATTCTACCCCGAGAAGACATCAGATCAAACCTTGGCACAACAAATAAAAGAAGCATATGATGATGTGGAGAAAGAGAAGTGAGGCTACAATGTAGCCTTCACCCAGGATGGCGCAGTTCCCCTAGCTTGTTAGCTCATAGTGGGAAAGCTCATCAAAAAGAACCGCCCTACGCAAGTAACTAGATTCGTAGTTGAACTTGCAGAAAAATGCGTCGAAGGGATGCAGATGAACTGAGCGAGCTATCTCGTCAATGAGTTGGAGAAGGACTGTTGCGAAGTGCAGGACCAAGGTTATGAATTCCACTTCAATTGGTTGTTGATTCTTATAGAATTTGTCTCTTGGGAGATGCCATAGGGAGAGACATTCCCAGAAGTCGAGCCATCAGAATCACTGGCCACGAGGTTTTCCACCTTGTGGTATTCAAGCGATATGGCGAAGGAGTGGAAATCAAATGAAGTGTTCCACACTTACTACCTCCAACTCATGCGTGCCATTGAATCATTCCTCCGAATGAATCCGAACACCTTGTATACTTACAAACCACTAGAGAAGTTCCACGTAGACAACCACTTTATCTACATCATTGCATGCAAGGATGAAAGTAAGGAGGATTTGTAGTCGTATTATAAATTGACTGAGGAAGACCTGGAAGATATCACTAAAGAATGGCCATTTGAATTTCTTGTACCGGTTGGAGATGCAGAACTCTCTGACCCCAAACTCATCGTAAGTCCTATGGTTACCCGAACGGAGTATGATGGACCAAGAAGTTATAAGAAAAAGAAGAAGAAGGAAGAAGTGAAAGACATAGACATTGAAGAGAAGAACAACGCATCAAAGGAAATTGTGCCTGACTCACCTACAGGAGGAGGAGGCGACGAAGTAAACCGAGAGGAGGAAGAAGAAGACAAGCAAGAAAAGGGAGAAGTAACACCATTGAAGGATCCCCTTATAGAGGCAGAGACGTCCAAGAAAAGGAAGGTTTATCTGAATAAACCCTCAACACAGAACAAATCCTGAGCCAACAAGCCTCAGTCACAAAATGTTCTCACAGTGGATGATGTTGACCTCATCATCACAACTGTAGAAGATGATTCAGAGGGTATCTTGTAGTGACATGAAGCAAAGTAGGAGATGATGTATGATAGAATAGAGGTAGAGCTTAAGGGGGTACAACAAGCCATCTACTCGATCTTCTTAGTGTCTAGTGTGCCATCATCATCAAAAGGTATAGAATTGGGGGATGAGACCACCCAATTGCAAAGGATAGAATATGTCGCAGAGACTCGACTTCGTCGAGTCTAGGGGGAAACATAACAGGCCACTGAGTCCTTGAAGAAAGAAAAGGAGGAGACTTTAGAGAAACTTTGGGTTGTGCAGCAAGAGACAGATGATATTTGGGAGAAGTTCGAAGTAGACAAGGAGAAAATCTAGAAAGAGAAAGACTAGTTGCTCGCATAGCAGATTGGGATTAGAGAGGTAGTGAATAGAGCACTTCACTACATTTTCAGGCTTGGCATAGATGGAATAAGAGATAACCCAGAGCCAAGTGGGGAAGTTTGATGAGGCTATTCAACAACTCCAAGAAATATTAGTAGATATAGAACTTAAAGGAGTGCCTAACACTCCCCAGGAAGTATGAGATCAAAGGGAAGAAACTGCCAGAAGCGCAGTAGAAAGAATCAGGGTGTTGGCCTTAGAATGCAAGAAAATTAGCAACTGAAGTGTGCAAACTTATGAGCGCCTTGCATAAGACCCACAACTGAGGACATTGGAGGAACAAATCCAGGAGGTGAAGCATCATGCTTCCATCATGTAATCACAGCTCAAACTTCTTACAGTAGTGGAGAATAGAAAGAGGTCGCAGGAGCAATGTGCAGTTCAGTAGAAAGTCATTGAAATTGAGAGCATAGTTATGGAGGTGACATAGAGACTCTAGGCAGTGTAGGACGAATCCTACACACTTTTTGAAGTCAAGGGACAAGGATCACAGTTGTAACAGGTGGTCACAACAGTGGAACAACACCTAGAAGGGCTTGTCACCGAGCAATTCATTCAGGAGTTCGCCAAGCAGGAGGCTCTGGAGAAGCAGCAAGTCGATGTAGCTCGACATAAGCTCGAGGCCTTCGAAGTAGTTTTTCCTAGATCAGAGTGACTTGGGAAGAGTCACATGTGAGTTTTGGGGGCCTGTTGGCCCTTGACCAAGTTTGGAGGAAACGTTGTTCATGTTTGACCACTTTTGGGACTTCAACAGGCTGGTCGAAGACGAAGCACCCAAGTGAAGCAGAGATTGCGGTATATTTCCCTTTTTGTGGGATTTTTGGGTTTTAGGGTTTATTTAACGGGTATGGGATGTCGGCCCATGGGTTTACCCATGCTTATGCCCCTTTTTGTAATGTATAAATAAGTATCTAGGCAATGTAAGAAAACACCAGTGTGCTAAGTGCTAGTGTTGGCTATGTGCAAAGAAGTGTGAGAGTAGTTCAATATGAGTGATTGTAATTCTGATCGACTTTGTGAAAGAAATTGTGAAGGTTTCTAAGTGCAAATAGTTGTGAATGCTTTGTGCATACTGTATGTGAGACTTGCAGAGCTAAGTGCAAGTGGTTGTAGTTAGCTTTGTGCCTTGATATAATTCGGGGAAGGAGGATCTAGTGAGGTGCGCGCAGATCTCCTGTCCTTTGTGGAGTTGGATATGTGGCTTTGTGCATGTAAGAATATTGGAAGAAGTTAATAAATAAGAAGAATATTTGGTGGATGTAGCCCCACACTGGGGTGAACTCCGTATATCCTGTGTTATTGTGCTTTATGCAATATTATTCATAGTGTATATGATTATGTCTTCTTAGTGTGTTCTTCTTGATGTATGATAGATATTTCTATGAATTATTAGTGATTTATGATGTCAATGAATGTTAGATATGAACTTATTCTAAGTTCTTAGAAGTGTTTGATCTAGTTATCACAACATTGTTTTGTATTTAGGGTTAATCTATGATGTGAATAAGAATCATAATTGAATGCATATTATTGGATAAGTGCTCTTTTGAAGTGTGTAATCATATAAATGTGTCCCACCCAGGTTGTGGTCACTTGAGTCCTTCAACCCCCCTTGCCTCTACCTCAGTTGAGACTTCATCTTCTCTATAGGTGTTACCGAAAGGGCCGATAGTTAGGGTTTTGTTGGTGTGTTGTTTAAGCATTGAACCCTGGGTCTGCCCCTATGCCAACACTGTCCATACTTCTTCCACAATGTTGGTTCCTACAAATTCTTTTCTTATGGAAAACCTTCCTCTAACCTTTGGTGTTTCATCAGGAGGAGTCAATTTCATAGTATGGGCAACCCCCCACACAAAATTCCTTCATCTGGGGGGAATATGTATCCTCACATGATTAATCCATATCACATCACTTTCTCCTTGAAAGAATCATCCTCGATGATGATGCCATTACATACTTTTATGAATCAATCGGGATGAGGGTACTACCCTACCAGACAGGTCAATGGTGTATACCAGAACCCTTCTTGGCACGCAATATCTCAAAACCAGTCTCTCCCGGGAGCATGGTCCCATACATCGTCACCACAACTCCCTTTTCTGGCCACGTTAAATTTTCCAAACTTGTCAAAATTGATGAATGACCTAGTGTGTCATGATCCGTCATGGCCACCCATCCCTACCAAGCTTCCCCGTGACGTTATGAATTTTGAGGGTAAGAATGGTGAGGACCCAGGTGATCATGTGACTACCTTTCACCTATGGTGCTCATCTAACTCCCTTAATGATGATTTTATTCTCTTGAGATTGTTTCAACGCACCCTTACGGGGGTTTCCATGAAATGGTACATTGAGTTACTTGGGGGAACTTACCAAACTTTCAATGAGATGGTCTTTGTTTTTCTCAACCACTTTCAATTGTTGGTTCGTTATGATGCTAGCATAGAAGTTCTATTGTATTTTCATCAAGATAAATCCACCCACATCCCAGATCATATTCAAGAGTGGCATAGAAGGAAGAGGTTGATTAAATATTACATTCTTCCAGAGTTCCTGTTGGAATGGTTCCTCAAAATCATATTTCCTTACATTTTGAAGGATGTTTCTACATACAGAGTGACATATGAGGAAGAGGCCATCTTTAAATCCCATCAATTGGATCTTATATATGCTCAATCTGAGATCCTCTACAAAATTATTCCTTATGCACCACAATCGAATTATGATCATAGATAAAATCTTGGGCCTCATGTTGATGACATCATAGACTTTGCAAATGTTAAAATTGTAGACCTGGTGATGAACCAACTGAAAGACTTGTCTCTTAACCGGTCTGCAACAAGACAAGCTATGGCTTCATCCTCATCTACCCAGTTAGTGGATTTACTTTCCATGCATTATACAAACCAAAAAGGTAACCGACAACCTAGAGGGAACAAGAAGAAAAATCGTAATAATAATCGCAAGGATGGTAATAATAATAACAATAAAAAAAGCAAGGACAACAATAATAATGATAAATCTAATAATAACATTGGTGAGGGAAATAAAGAAAAGAAGAAGGTGAAGTTTCCATGTAAGCTTTGTAAATAATATCACCTTACCCACCTCTTCCCAAAAATTTAGGAAACCTCAAGGATCATAGTGCATCAGCCTTTTGTGGTAATTAATCCATTTCCACATAATCAAAATATGACCTCAAGATCCTCCAACACCGTAAATACGTCGATTGGAGGTAAAAATACCTAGGAACAAGATGGTGGCCATCAATGCATCAATATGGTTCGATCTGAGGTTATTGTAGCCACTAGGACTCACAATTATGGTTCTTTGCAACATGTTCTAGGTCTAGAGCCTCCTCCTTCAGAAGAAACTTTGCAAATTAATAAGCCTGAACCTCTGCCTCATGTTCTGAAAGGATTCATTAAGTGACCTGTTCATAATAATAATTCCATAGCCATCCAAAATTACTTGATTCTCAAGGATTTGGGCCAAACATCGTGCATGATGTTGACTTTGGAGATACTCCAGACATTTCCAACACAGAGGAATGCCTTTCTATCTTTTTTAGGAGCTCTAGACCTAAGTGGCTCAAACTTTGTAAAGTTCGATGTAGTGGATGTCAAGCCTCACTTTCCTTACCATGTGGCCTTTCAAATCCATGTGGAGGGTATGAATATTACCATAAAACGTATTGTCATTAATGAAGGTGCTTCTACATATTTGATGTCTCTATCTTGTTCAAAGGCCATTGGCTATCAGTTGATTTCCCAATCGATGACGATGTTAACCGCATTTGATGGAAATTATTTTAGACCCCATGGTATCCTTCCCCCTTTCTCAGTTTAGTTATTTGGTAAGACTGTGGATTTCAAATTCGAGGTGGTTGATGCACCCCTCAACTACAATCTTTTACTGGGGCGTAATTAGAATTAGGCTATGACAACCATTATGTCGTCGATATTTCACATTATATTCTTTCCTCACGAAGGGAATATTGTGACGATCGAGCACTTTTATTTTTTCATCCTAGTTCTTCTTCATAAGTGGGACCTTCAGTCCCCGTTATTGATAATTTTTAGCAGACAACTGAGAAATTTGGTGTCAGAATGTATTCCTCCTTGATGGGAAATTTTAATTTCTGAATGCCAATCTCGTACATTATTACCATATCTGATGAGTCTTCATCATCATTCAGGTCTGTTCCATTTTTTACTTCATGTATTAATGACCCATGGACCCTACCTCATTCAACTATGTCGTACAAATGTCACTCACACATCGGGATGGTGATTCCATTGTCCGTATTAGAAATTGCATATCAGGCTATACAAGAAGCTATTGCTCACCCAGATCCCTCCTCTTCACAGACAAAAGAGGTGGATACTGCCTTAGTGCCCATATGGGATACACACTCATATATCTCATATGACTACCTTGACGATACTTTACCCTCAGATGAATCCATATTAGAGGTCATGCCGAGTCTTGATAGGCCTTGGGACGACCTTCATCATAGATATTATTTTCTGCCAAAGTTTGAGAGGATTGAACAAGATGAGTTTAGGTCCACCCTAAGTGAGATGGTTGGTCACACTGTGGTTCCTTTAGATACACATGGTATATATGTTGAAGGAAACATGGTGAATATTTCCCCTACCATCACGATCGACATCTCTCGAACCCCTGGTAATATTGAAACAATATATATTGGTGCAGATTGTTCGCTTGAATAAATTCATATTTACACCGATGTCTTTAAGGAATTCCAAGATGTATTTTATTGGTTGTATGAAGAGATGTTAGGGATTTACCCCGGTATTTTCGAACATGAAATTAAAACTTATTTGAACGCTAAGCCCGTTCGAGAATGACTTAGGGCTATAAATCCTAGGAAGGCCCTTGCTATTAAGGAAGAGGTGGAGAAGATTCTTAATGTCGGATTCATCTACTCGGTTCCCTTGACTGAATAGGTGTCCAATCATGTTCCCATAGATAATAAGCAGTGAATCGTTCATGTATGTATGTATATTAGGGACCTAAATAAATCTTGTCCTAAAGATAAATTCCCCAATCCCTTTATTGATCATATCAATGATGAGTGTTTGGGAAGTGAATTGTTTTCTTTTGTGGATGTATTTTTAGGTTACAATCAAATTCAAATTAAACTCAAGGATCAACATAAGATGACGTTCATTTTTCCTTAGGGTACATTTGCGTATCGGAAGATGCCTTTCGACCTTAAAAACGTCAAAGAAACTTTTCAACATGCCATGACCTTCATGTTCCATGACCTTAAGCATATAGTTGAAGCCTATCTAGATGATGTTGTTGCTCACTCTCATAGGAGGGTTGATCATCCGACTCACCTTTGACTAGTGTTTGAAAGTTGTCGCTACTATAACATTCAAATGAACCCTCAAAAATGCATCTTTTGCTTTATGTCTAGCCTCCTTTAAGGATTCATATTTTCTGAGCACGGGATCATGGTGGACCCCATGAAGGTTGAGGCAATACTTTGATTTCCTCCCCCACACATATTAGACAACTTCAGGTTTTATAGGGGAAGACTAACTTCCTTCATCGTTTCGTAGCTAATTGTGCCAACATAACTAAGGTTTTCATGCGTCTCTTGAAAAAGGATACTCCATTCATATGGGATGAGCGATCCCAAGAGTATTTTGATTCTCTTAATAAATCCTTGGTGTTGGCACCCCTGCTGAAGCCCCCATAATACAATAGATATTTCCTTCTTTAAGTTTCCACATCTAAAGGGACGGTTGGTATGGGTTCTTTCTCAGGAATATGATGACCTCCATGAGAAAATTATCTATTACCTTAGTCAAATTCTAATTGGTCTTGAACTCAAGTACTCTCACGTAGAGAAGCTAGCCCTAGAAGCCATGCATGTGGTTCAGAGGTAACATTGCTATATATTACTATGTAAGACTACTATGGTTTTTGATATCAATCCATTTCAATACATCCTTACAAGGCATATCATAGGGGGGAAATACAATAAATGGATTGTGATTTTGCAATAATTTGATCTTGATTTTACCTCCACAAAATCCAACAAATCGTTAGTTTTTGCGGAATTGATGTCAGTCTTCCCTAGGTAGGATGAGGATATTTTTCATGATGATTCATTCGTTGATGAACACATAATACTTATCTCATCTTCATACCCCTGGTGTGGAGATATTCTAATCTACCTTCAAACTCTGAATCTTCCCAAACATATTTTGAGACACGACCGACGACATATATGCCATCAGGCCAAAAACTACCTCATTATCGATGACACAATGTATCATCGAGGGGTGGATTCTATTTTTTTTCATTGTTTGAATCACGAGGAGGCTGAAGCCGTTATCAATGATTATCACAGTGGGTCATGTGGTGGTCACTTATCCGGGTTTGTGACAGCCCAACAAATATTGCGAGTTGGTTATTTTTGGTTGTCAATTTTTAAAGATTGCATAGAAGAAATCAATAAATGTCATCCTTTCTAGGTGTTCACTTCTAATATGCACTCGCACCCTTGCCCTCTTCACCCAGTTGTCATCGTCGGTCCCTTCACCAAGTGGGGGTGGAATTCATGGACTACAACCCAACCTCGGTTGGGGGGTGTTATCGGAAAAATCCATAAGTGATCGCACAAACTAATTTCCCTAACTTCAACAAGAAATTAGAACAAAACCTATCAAAATACAAGATTCTCCTTAGATTTCAATGTAATGTAAAATAGGTCAAAGAGGGACAAATGACATAATGTTTAAACAGTGTTTGATCCTCGCTAGTATCATCCTTGATCCATCTTTGGATTCATGGTATGTTGAACCTGTTACGAAGCACAAACCAACAAAGAGAGAGAAAAACAATATATATATTCCAACAAAATCTATGCATAAGATCAAGGAGTTATACAATAAAAATGGACACAATTTTTTAGGGAAAAAATGTATCACTGCATTATATTGATAAAAGTGGAGAATACAACCTATGCCTTGATGTTGCAAGGTCCCTTCCAATGACCCTTTTCTTCAACACACACACCTCTATTCCAATGCTTTTGATGAAGAGTATTCACAACATGACTTGGAAAGCTAAAGAAAAGCTATGACAAGTATAATCTTCAGCAAAATTATTCATACATAA
>SNQJ01S0241566.1:7968-21428 GCA_010110895.2 Picea sitchensis
TTCATCCATATTTACTTCTTATCAACCATGAAAAAACAATAATGAGTCATATTTACATCAAACACTATTGGGTCCATTACCCAAAACTTTGTGCTACGGGTCTTCAAGGGTTGACATCAATGACAACCAACCTTAATCAACAAGAAGGGAATATGATGAAAATCATTGAAAGATTGCAGAAAGATGCCCAAACTCATCGAGCAGATATCAGAAAGCTCATGAAAGCTAAGGAACAACAGGGGGAATTCAACTTAAAGTTGATGAAGAGTCTGGAGAGAACAAAAAAGAAGTTGGACAAGGAGAGAGACTCGAGAAAAACAGGGAGTCACCAGACTTTTGAGGGAAGAAGATCAAGGAGTGTTGGTAGACACCATCATCACTCCCAAGGTCGCTCAAAGAGGAGGGCACATAGTAGTTCAAGCCCATCTCCTACTAGAAAGCACAAGAGATCTGGAGTGGATGAACTGAAGGGCGAAATGAACAAGATTAAGCCTCCTACGTTTGATGGAGAACATAAGAAGGAGGAAGATGACGAAACATGGTTGCTTGGCCTGAGGAAATGTTTCCAACTGCAGAATTATTCCTCTCATGCAGAAGGAAGAATTGCGATGTATCAACTGAAAGGAAAAGAATCTATGTGGTGGTATCAACTTGTGCAGGTGCAACACATTAGAGATAAATATATCACTTGGAAAGAATTGAAGAGGTATTCTGAAAATAAATACTTGACTAAAATATACTACGACAGAAAGATGAAAGAGTTCTTTGAACTCAAGCTGGGCAACATGACCATTGACGAATACAAACAAATATTTTTTGAATTGCTGAAGTATGTCCCATTCATCAAAGATGAGACTGTTAAGATTCATAGGTATCTAAGTGGATTGCCACCTTCCATTGGTGACAAGATTCAATATGATGATCCTATGACCATGGAAGAAACTATAAGAAGAGCGAAATTCTTACATGAGAAACAAATAGAAAAGTCTACTTTTCGGAAGGCTTGGGATGACCAGAAGAAGTTTAAGAAAGAGAAGAGGCAGAAGGGAAACAAACCTTCCTTTTTTAGAAACAATCCTCAACTCGTTTAGAGAGCCAAGAATGGCTGAAGTAGGGGAACAAAGGCCAAGGAAGACGCCCATTCAGTGTTGGGGCTGTCAGGGGAACCACAAGTACAAATATTGTCCCCACAAAAATGGCAAAGTGAGAGCTGTCCATAATGTTCAGCAAGCTGAAATAGTGGAGGGCATAGGCAACATAATGCCAAGGATCTACGCAGCCCTGGACAACAAGCAAGATGAATACCAGTCGCACATGATTGAAGTGGAAGGTATGATCAACAACCATGCCTTTACTATTTTAATTGATTCAGGGGCTAGCCATACTTATATAGATCCTAGAGTGGTGGAAAGTTTGCAATTGTTGAGAAGCAAACATGAAAAGTCTTGGTTAGTGCAGCTGGAAACATGAACCAAGAGGAAAGTCACTCAGTTAGCTAAGACCTATCCAATGGATATGAATGGACTCAGCACAAAGGTTGAATTGAATGTTCCGCCTTTAGGTTCTTATGACTGTATAATTGGGATGGACTGGTCGGAACAACACAATGTCATCTTAGAATGTCGTAATAAGGAATTCACTTGCCTGGATGAGGAAGGAAATCAGAAAACAGTCCAAGGAATTCCTAGAGCTGTTGCTATCAGATAAATCTCAATAATGTAGCTGAAGAAGTGTTATAGAAAAGGATTTCAATTATTTGTAGCCCATGTGGAGGAAGCATCTAAGGATGAGGTCTCAAAGATTGAATATCATGAAGTATTAAAGGAGTTTGAAGACGTATTTTAGGAGGTACCCAGACTACCTCCGAAAAGAGATATTGACTTCTCTGTAAACTTGATGCCTGGAGCAGCTCCAGTTTTGAAAGTTCCATATAGAATGAGTAAGCCAGAGATGAAAGAGCTGCAATTCCAGCTTGAAGAGATTTTGAAGAAGGGGTATATACGCCCAAGCGTGTCACCTTGGGGTGCCCCGGTCCTATTCGTGAAGAAGGACGAGACATTGAGATTGTGTATCGATTTCAGACAATTGAACAAAGTAACTGTAAAGAACAAATATCATCTGTCGAGGATTGATGACCTCTTCGATCAGTTGAAGGATGCAAAGATATTTTCGAAGATAGACCTCAGGTCGTGATATCACCAGGTAAGGATAAAGGATGAAGACATCAACAAGACCGCCTTTAGAACAAGGTATGGTCATTACGAGTTCATAGTGGTGCCATTTGGGCTGTCAAACGAACCCGCTGTTTTTATGTGCCTGATGAATGGTGTATTCATGGACTATCTAGACAAGTTCGTTATAGTCTTCCTTGATGACATTCTAGTGTAATCCAAGTCGGAGGAAGAGCATGAGAAACATACGAGGATGGTGTTTCAGGTGCTAAGAGAGCACCAATTGTATGCCAAGTTGAGCAAGTGATCGTTTTATCAGGAGTAGATCCATTACTTGGGGCATATTATTTTGAAGGATGGGATAGCTGTAGATCCTGAGAAGATCGAGGCCATTAGAGAATGGTCAGCGACAAAGAACGTGATGGAAGTCAGATCCTTTATGGGTCTAGCTGGTTATTATAGAAGGTTTATCGTAGGGTTCTCGAGGATAGCTCACCCTATCACTTCCTTGCAAAGGAAAGAGACAAAATTTTAGTGGACAGAGGAATGTGAGAGAAGCTTCCAATGATTGAAGAAGTTGTTAACCAATGCTCCAATCTCGAGGATCATAGACCCAAATGAGGATTTTGTGGTGTGCACAGATGCATGCAAAGAAGGATTGGGAGGAGTTGTCGGTCAGAATGGATTTGTAATATGTTATGAGTCCAAGAAGATGAAAGAGCACGAAAAGAACTATGCCACTCATGATTTGGAGTTGGCAGCCATAGTGCACGCTCTAAAGAAATTGAGGCATTACCTCATGGGGAGGAGGTTTGAACTGAGGACAAACCATAATGGTCTGAAGTATTTGTTTGATCAACCAACTTTTAATGCTAGGCAGAGTAGGTGGTTGGAGTTTCTCTGTGAGTACGATTTTGATATCAAGCATATCAAAGGGAAGGAGAATAAAGTGGCTGACGCACTCAGCAGGAGAGTGCATGAATTGCATGATACAACCATTAGCATGTACCGAACTGATATTAAAGACATAATTTCGGAGGCTGCAAATACAAATTTGTAGTACAAGGATTTGGTGGCAAAGCTACAGCAAGGTAAGATGCCACAAAAAGTGGAGAATTATAAATTGGAAACTCACAGAACACTTCTGTACAAGAATTTTTTTTATGTACCTAATGTCCAGGAATTGAAACTTATGATTTTGAAAGAAATGCATAACGTACCTTATGCAAGGCACCCTCGATATCAAAAAATTGTGGAAGCAATCAAGAGCCATTACTTTTGGCCAGGTATGAAGAATACATCGCCAGATGTATGGAATGCCATAAGGTTAAAGCTGAGCACATGCACCCAACAGAATTGTTGCAGCCTTTATCCATTCTTGAGTGGAAGTGGGAGGTAGTGACAATGGATTTCATCACAGGATTGCCCAGAACATGAAAGCATCATGACTCAATCATGGTGGTGGTGGACAAGCTTACGAAAGATGCCCATTTCATTCCATTAAAGACTATTCACAAGGCAACGAATGTTGCCGACATCTTTATGAAGGAAGTGGCACGATTGCACGAAATTCCCAAGACAATTGTGTCTGACAGAGACTCAAAATTTACCTCAAATTTCTGGAAAGGGTTATTCAAGGGGTTTAGAACGAATCTGAACTTAAGTACAACCTATTATCCTGAGTCGGATGGGCAGACAGAGCGGGTGAATCGAGTGATATAATACATGATAAGGATGTATGCGATAGAAAAACTATCTAAATGGGAAGACTACCTACATTTGGTAGAATTCACCTACAACAATGGGTATCAAACATCATTGAAGATGAGCCCATTTGAAGCACTTTATGGCAGAAAGTGAAATACTCCAGTAAGCTGGGATAATCCAGCTGATAGGGCAGTAGTTGGGATAGAGTTTCTCAAGGAAATGGAAGAACAAATGCTAAAAATCAAGAAGAATTCAAAGGCTACCCAAGACATGCAAAAAAGTTATGCTGATAAAAACAGAACCCACAAAGAGTTTAAAGTGGCTTTTCCTGAAAGTGAAATCAAATAGAAGTTCCTTGAGGCTAGGAAACTGTTCCAAGTTGGTAGCCAGATTTTGTGGGCCATTTGAAATCCTAGAAATGATTGGGCCAGTTGCATATATGCTTGCATTACTTGCATCGATGACTATACATAATGTGTTTCATATTTCATTGCTTAAGAAATATATACCTGATGCTACTCATGTAATCGATTGGAATGTGATTCAGGTGGAGCAAGAAGGTGTCCTGCAAGTGCATCCTGTGCGCATATTGGACCGGAAAAGAAAACAACTTCGGAATCGAGCCATAGGGCTTGTAAAGGTCCAGTGGACCTGGTACAGTCGCGAGGACGCGACATGGGAGCATGAGGATGCTATGCGGGTAGAATACCTACATCTCTTTGAAGATTTTGAAAATCTTGCTGATGCTGTGTAAAGAGTTGCACCGAGGGCAGTGCAAAAATAAGGGGAGGGGATTGTAATATCCCCTGGTAGTGCCCTAGTTATATTATGAATTGTAATCATGTTTTGTAGGATGGTGAGCCAAGTATTGATAAAGCTGGTGGGCTTATGTGTTTATTAGGCTGGAGAGCCTAAGTGTTAAAGGCGAGGAGATTGTTTTTGTATATGCAATTATGCAGAACATTAATAAAGATTAAACATCGTTGCGTGCAGACCGACCACGAAGAAAGAGTGATGGGGGACTAAGCTTCCACAAGGTGGGTAAGGGAAAGGGGGATGAAAGGTTAGAAAGAGGGGCTAATCTTAGGGGCTTAAATCCTTGAGAATAATAATTTATTATTATTCCAAAGTGGTGTGAAAGGTATACTTTTATCCTAAGTTCCTGGAAAAAGGGAACACATACTTGATGAAGTGCATGCAGCTTCATGGGCGACATGTGTTGGCCCAGGCACATGCAATTTAACCCAAAAATTGAGCCTTGATGGGGGTTTGTCCTCCATTCTGGCGTCCGTTGTCTGAACCGTGTTAACTCTGCGTCTGATCTCTGCATGCATGCCTCACGGAGCTCTGAAAACCGAAACTGTGATGTTTTCCTAAGAAGCCGACGCATCCTCCGTTTGAGCCGTTTGATTCCGTGTTTGAATTTTGTGTTGATTCCTGGTCACGCACCCTGAAAAACCGTGGAAAAATTGAGGACTGAGCCGTGTCTCCTGTGCGTCCTGTGAACCCAGTTTATTCTCCCTTGCAGAGCCGAGTCCGTACTTGAACCGTTCGTGGGTTGCTGCCCTCTGTTCTCCTAAGTGCCGTTGACCAGTTGCTGTTGCTGTTATCCTTACCTTGCAGGAATTGGGTTGAACGGGTTGAAGAAGCGGGTTGTCAGGCCCGTGGAGAGAAGAGGTTGTTGTCAGGCCTGTGAGCAGTGCTTTTCAGGTGAGAGAGTTTGCTGGGAAGTGGTTTTCTCCCAGAGAGAGTCCATCACCATCTACAAAGCTTTGAGAATTCCTGATCCGGCCTGTTGCCGAGACCCAGAGAGGGAGGTGAAGCACCTATGGACTATTCTTGTGAAGGTTTATACTCCTGGGTAGAACAAGCATGTGGGGAATGAGAGTCCGTGAGTAGTGGGTGTAAGAAGGCTCCTGGAGAGAATCCTTCTAGTTTCACTGTGCAGTTTTCCTGTAACCTCAGCCTAGTCTAGGATTCCCTTACCTTGAGTGGAGCTTAGTCCCAACTCAGGGGTGACCCATTGCTGAGAGTGATGAGAAACGTGGTCTAAGGCTGGGAGTTTCATGGAAGGTCTACACGTAGTTGGTGGAGTTATTACAGTTTCAAAGATAATTATCATTACGTGTTTAACTTCAATTAAAATGCATGTCTGTGATGCTTGTAATGTTATCATGTATTGTGTTGCAATGCTATTTATTGTTAATTTTGTTTAAGTCTGTATGATGGAAGTAACTCTATGTTAAATGAGTTAATTTGATTTAATATGGAAGTTATATATAATTTATGGGAATGTTCAGCGTAATAGCGTTGCCCGACAATGGGGTTGATGGCCAGGGACCTTACATCAATGATCTCATGAAGATGGTTTTCCAACGCTCTTAAGTTGATATTATGTATTTGGACATTTCTAGATACATGGTTGTTGACCAGTCTAGAATCTCCGTATACTTGAAGAGTATCATATCCTCGACACAGTGAGAACTTTAAAAGTAGGAAGAGAGCCATAAAATCACTGGAATTATTAGTACCCCTCCCTAAATTTTCTTTGAGATGAAATAAATGGTGATCAAACAAATGCAGAACAAAATCACATCCATAAATAGTATCTTGGCATGCACCATTGAAAAAACACCATGGCCTGGACTTATCCACCTTGAGTTCGCCAACAAGCGTTGGTGGCTTTTGAATGATATCATTCTTATAATATGAGAGTAAACCTAGGACCTAAGGAGAGGTTTTAAAACATGGAACAATCTTTTCCTAAAATAAAACTGAGTTATATGCTAGCCATATTTTTGAAAGGAGGAAGTGCTCGAAAATCATTCAAGTTTCTCTTGGAGAACCATCCAAAGAAGTAACCTTCTATATCATCCTTGTTCCATAAGTTTGTGATGCCTAAGTGGCCTTCAAGGTCCCTCTAAATATACTGAGAATAAGTACAAGATAGAAAAATATGCCCAGTCGTTTCCTCACTGCTCCTACAAAGAAGACAAATACCAGACCCCTCGTTTCTTTTCCTTAATCTCTCCTAGGTCAGTACCTTATTATTAAGAGCAAACCACATAAAAAAAATGGTTTTTTGGTGAGCTTTGACTTTCCAAAGTTTCTTTTACCACCAAGTTTCAACATTTATCCTTGGACCAAATAGGGCCTCCTAACCCAATTTCACTGAATAACTACCTCCAACCATATTTCTCCCCCAAATAAGTTCACCCCCAAGTGGACCAAGTCTAATATGTGCCCTCTGAAGAGTGGCTATGTAGTTGTTATAATCACTAGCCCACTCACCTGTCAAATTTAAATCAACAACACTCAACCAACCTTGTGACCATATGGTGGAGATTGCTGGATTTGACATTGAATTTAATGAAACTTTCGCAATCATTTGAAAATGGTAAATCAATTCTTTAGAAGAAATATACTTCTATCACAACCCATTATAGCTTCAACACCCACTCTGACTTGTGATCCATTGCCAACTTTCCAACTTTTGAAGGAGCCAATCATAGGAAAAGCCAAGGTCAAAGCTTTCCATTGGTTTGAAACATTATGGATGCTTTTCCTTTCCCTCCTAATCCAATCCATCACTGCACTGACATTGATGTACTTTTGAATTAGAATCCTTTTCCATAGAGTCTCTTTAGTGATCATATTCCACAATGATTTTGCAGCAAGGAACTTTCCAAATAGATGTATATCCTTTAGACCCCACCCTCCTAATCCAATCCATCACTACACTGACATCGATGTACTTTTGAATTAGAATCCTTTTCCATAGAGTCTCTTTAGTAATCATATTCCACAATGATTTTGCAACAAGGAACTTTCCAAATAGATGTATATCCTTTAGACCCCACCCTCCTAATTCCTTTGGGGATGTAATTTTTCTCCAATTTACCTAGTGGGTACCCTTATATTCACTGCTACTTTTCCATAGGAAGTTGAAACAATATTTCCTAATCTTTTCTTAGATTCTTTTTGGGATATGGGCTAAAGTGTACTAGTATACATGAATAACCTCCAACATAGACTTTACCATAACTAAATGGCCTCCTCTTGACATCCATCTATTGCACCATTGTGAGATTCTTTTTTCCACCTTCCTGGTCAACCAATACTAGTCATTCTTCACATAATTGTTTGGTTTCAGATAGAAACCCAAATACTTTACCCTTGCATTGATGTCTAAAGCTTGGAAGCGTAGACATCTAGCAACAATTGCATAAGTCCATCATTGAGATTATATTTATAAAGAGTAGATTTATTTTCATTAAATTCCATTCTCGTGGATTTTTTTTATAGAGGAGAATATACCAATAGGCACTGAGCTCTCGATTTGAACCAAAACTAAAAAGAAAAAAATAATCTACGAACAAAAGATGGGTGAGTTTCTAGTTTTCCATTCCTTATACCTTGCACAATTCTCCTCCTTTTAAAATCAGCCAAAGCTATGCTAAGACCTTCGGTCACAAGAAGAAAAAGGTAGGTGTTAGCCTCATAATCCTAAAGTTCTATAGTTTTAATATTTTCCTAGTTCTAATATTTTTTGAAATTAGTTTATTCCTAGTTTGTGAATATAATGACACCTAGCTTCTATGTAAATGAAACCTATCATACTCATGTGATTATGTGATTGGTTGTTCTTCTAGATTTTAGTTTAGAGTTGAACTATATAAACTAGCTCTTTCTTCAAGTGAGGTTAATGAGTTTTTTAGTTCCTCATTTCTCTTTGTAATATTTCTGTTCATATCAATAAAATTAAGTGTGTGAGGACACTTTGTGAAATTTATCATGGTATGGTATCAGAGCCATGCTATAAAGTTTTGGTGAGGAGAGAGCCATGGTGATGAAAAAACTAAGGAAGATGATGATCAAGAGGATTCCAAAGCTCAAGCTTGAAGATCTTGTTCATTTTCTTAAGCTCAAGCCTGAAGATCTTCTTCATTTTTTTGTTCATAAATGAGATATATATTTTTTTAAATTATGAAAATATTAATTTGAAAGATCATTATTATTATTATTATTTTTTATATTTTTCTTCAGTTCTAGTTCTATTAGTGAAATAATCATATCTATCCATTTTTTTTATTAAAAAAAAATCGCCAAGGATATTTGTAGATCTAAAAATCTAAATCTAAATCTGTTTTTTTTGGGTCTCACAATTCGGTGCTAGATCTAATAGAAACTTAAAAAAACTTCGGCTCCTCATTGTGAAAGTTTTTTTCTCCAAGATCTAGTATAATTTGGCAATTCTTTGATCCATAAATCACCATTTTTGTTGGTCCTATTATTTGCTGGCATTAGATCACTGTTATATGTGTGATCAATAGCAAAGTTGCCATTTTTTTTTTGGGATTAAATTTGTTGAATAAGATCTGGAGGAGTTTATCCAATTACGTTAGTATTCCTGGGACCAACGATCCTCTACATCAAGTACATCTGCAATCAGATGGAACCACTCACGCCCTGCTCTAGTCACATCAATTTCTGAAGGTCGAATAACACTTTGTTTTGAGCGATTTACAGTTGTAGCTGGCTGAATCGGAAAATTATTGATTTCAATGGCTATCTTAGAGGTTGGCCACAAAAAAAAATAACCCCAAAAGAGCTTGGTCTACTTTCACCAGAATTGGATCTGAAACATTATTTATTCGGCTCTGCACAAGCTCAAGACCTTTGTGGGTTATGATCCCCGTGAGGATATTGCCTATGAGGTCTGCAGACATTTCATAGTGAAACATGCCACATTTCTAGTTGAAGTAATCCCCATCAAACAGGAGGATCTGCGCAGGGCTGGGCTTTACTGGCGCACGAGGGATCCCACTGAGAGAACCTAGTTCTCCTTTACCAGGTTCACGGTGACGGTGTTATTCTGGCCCATCTAGCTATTTCGAACAGTTCCTGGGCACCAAGTTTTGCAGGCAGCGAAGCACATTGACCATCTTTGCAGTGCAGTGCCAGATTGACCATCTTTGCAGATGGACATGCTCAACGGTACAAAGGTAACCTGGTCAATGGTCACAACAATTAAGAATGAGACATGGTGACTAGATTTCAAATCATTAGATACAATTAAGAATGAGACATGGTGATTATATTTCAAATCATTAGATAGGCTCTCTACTATTTTCACCATGACTATCTAATTTCTGTATGGAATCTTTTAGAGTAGCTCATGTGCTTCTATGCAATATCCTCCTAATTATTTCAATTAAGACAAGTTATTTTGTGTTACCTCTTAACGATGACTTGCTTTACCTTGGGGTTTCCATATCTTCTACTACCAACACTAAAAAAACTACACAAAAACTCTCAAAATCAAACATAAAATTTCTGTTTGACCCAGATAAACAAGAAAAGCCAGTTCTATTGTTTCTATTGGACAATAGAAATGACCTTTCAATTTGAGTACTCTTTCCCCATAGGTTGGCATTTTATATAGCATACCGATGGCCCATGGGTGTGGGCATACCATGTGAGTCTCGACCTTCAGGTTTTAGGGTTCAATGTGCACAAAGTTGGTTTTAATTTTCATGATACGACTCTCAACTTTCAGGCTTCAACATGCATGGTGCGGGATTGCAATTTGCATAATGTGAATCGCTATATAGATGAGATTTTTCTAGCATGCCCGGAGACCCACTATGGGAACTGTTATTGCACAGTTTGTAGTTTAGGTCAAAGGCTAAAGGATAGAGATCAAACTGGTGTAATGGAAACCTTCCCCACCCAATGCCACCTCAATGGGGAGGTTATTTCTGTTTAGGGAGGTTAGCCAAGGGGAGACGTCCCCAACAACCTGGGGTTTTGAAGAGGCTAAGGTATAAAGCAAGGTTAAAGTTTCCTCCTCACAGGTTACCACCTAGGTCAGATAGTTCGGCTAAACAACCAATAATGAAGCGTATGCACTATTGAAAACACCTGCTCGGAACAAGACAACAACAATACAATATATATATGTGCAGGCTATAACTCAAAGGGTTAGTACTTCAGTAACTATCTGCTATTATTTGATAAGCAATGTAAAACAATAGATACAAAAGAAGTCAACGTTTTGTTAATTAGCTATGTAAGAGCATCCATTCATCAATATCTATCAAGATGACTAAGCTAACAATGTATCCAATCAACAATTTGCCCAATAAATGCTTCAAATCATCATTTTATTGCTTATATTCAACTTTTGTTGCGTCAAGATGATATAACGAACTATGACATCAGCCATAATTAGGTTAGTTTGTTAGTTAGGGTTTCAAAATTATAGTTTTGAAAGTGGTTTTGTACACCAAGACTTCAACGTTGGAGGTTAGAAATGAGTGCCTTAGGGTATATGGGGTCAAGCAAGAGAAGGGCACAAGGTTTTTGAAAGGATGATGACTTAAAGACTAGAAGGAAGGGTTTTAAGGTGCTACAAAGGTAGGGCCCTAGAATCAAAACCCTAGGGGAAAGAGGCTCACTCCGGTGTTGCTTAAGAAAGGCCTCGTGCTCTTTCCTCCTTCTTTAGGTCAACTTGGCAAAACGACTAGCAAAAATAATAAGTCTAAGGGAGAAAGTGTTGCAAGGACAAGGCTTTCAAACCCTAGAAGATGATGGCCCTAGGTGTAGATAACCTAGGCCTAGGGCGTCACCCTTTTTCAACCTATAAACTTCAACGCTAGCTCAAGGGAAGAAACAAGATGAGTGTAGCAAAGGCTAGGCTCAATCCTTCTTCTTCAATGGCTGAAAAATCTCTCTCTAAGGGGACATGTAACAATGACCTACTTGTGTGCTTGTTACCTAGGGTTTTAAATCAACAATTTAATAAGAAAATGCAAGAAATTACACCTACAACCATTCATTTAAGAAGTTTTGCAAGAAAATCACTTACATATCATGAAGAGAAGCATAAGAAAACCCTAGTTGTAAACCTTCCTTGAGAGAAATGCCACAAGATGCCAAAAATATCCTTCCAATAACAAGTGCGCCTCACTTAGCAAAAAAATACACCCAAGAAGGGCGCAAAAATCAGACCTCACAAGTGTGAGTCAATTGTGTTATGTTAAAATGAGGGAAAACATCCTCAATTTATATCATCCAATGACCTTTAATTAAAATTAGGTCATTAAAATATCCGACAAGGATAATAACTAAAAATCACACTGTTTTACATTAAACTGCTAAAAGAAAACCCTAAATGAGTAATGAGCAAGACGTCTAGCCTCTTTGAGGGATATGTTGGCCCTTTTTAGGGCAAATCACAACACTAGATGACAAACGATGGCCCTCTCTGGGCCTCCAAACTCTGCCACACGTGCCAAACTGCCCTGTCAAGCTGCCATGCGCTGGAGGTGATGTCAAGGACCTCTAGAGGACATCCTGGGTCAACAGAGGGACACGTTCCACCTGCAGTGGGACAACCCCCTAGGGCTGGGCTCAGCCAAGGCATCCTGGATGAAAATGTCCTTCTTCTTCTCTCGTGCAAAAGCCCGACCAATCACTGTCTTGTCTCTGCCCCTGATGAGGTCTTAACAACCATCTGATGGGCTCTTCAGCCCCATGGAGGTCTAAACTAATCATCTCCCCATGTGTACTGGTCCACCTAGTACCTGTTCGTCGGGCATGGTCCTGCACATCAAAAAATTTGCCCTCCATGGGCTCATTAGTCCTCGGGATCATAGCAATGTCAATCATATTTCATCATTAATTTTATCAAATGCATGCATAAAACCCCTAACATATCATCCAATAGCTCAAAGACATTACAATGACCTACTATACAAAGCTGAAGAAAAAGACAAAGTGCCCTATTGGGCCAACATCCATAAGAAAAGGAAAGTTTCCAAAGGATATCATCCAAGCCATGTAATATGAGGTGGTGTGGTCCAAGGATGTCCAGACATAGTGAAAGACAGGGGTGAATATTATCCGTGGGTGCCTTTGTAGGAGGCGAGCTGTACCTGTCATGGATGCAATTCTTTCCAAGCCCTTTATTGCCTTTATTCTTTCTTTTCTTTATTACCTTTTCTTTCTCTTTATTTCAAGGTCTAACTAGAGGACATTGCCTTGGCGTGGTGACCAAAGCTGACAGTGTTACCCACAAGTACTTTCACAGAGTTGATAAGACTGGCTCGTGATGAGACCCCCTTTCCCTTGGCCATGCAACCAAAAGTCACTGTCTTGGCGTGGTAACTAGATAATGACAATGTCACACTGCTAGGTACCTATGAACATAATGGGTTGGCTCGTGATGAGACCCCCCATCCTCTTGGCTAGGTCTTGTTTTTTTTGTTATTTTTCTGCGGGTCCCTCTTGTTTCTTATTGAGAGGCTTTTTATTTCCTTCTCGGGGATCCCTGGGCGAGGCATCTCTAGGTTTTATTTTTTATGGCTTTTATCTCTTACCAGCTGCTTTTACCCCTTGGGCCTTTAGCACCTTCTTCCCACAGGATAAGGTGTAACTCCACAAATAGGTCATCCTAATGTCCGGACTAGGGGAATGGGATAGATGAATGGGAGATAAGATGTAAAAATGATAATATGATGGGAGCGGACGATGGCTCTTCAAAATCCCCCCTGGTAGCTAACCAAAACCTATGGGTAC
>SNQJ01S0241567.1:0-13460 GCA_010110895.2 Picea sitchensis
ACAAAGATCGGATTACCAATGCACCATAAGTATTAGTTATTATAACATTGCCATATTATTATTAATAAAGAGTAATATTTTAGTGTATGGGCGGAAGGGGGCTGGGGCTAAGCCCCAACCCATGGTTTTATGGTGCCATATGTGAACCTGTTTGGGGGCGCGCACCCATCCTTTGGGGGATTAACCTAATCCTAAAGTTAAAAGTGGGTTTTTAACCCTGTTTATGTAATTTTAATTGATTCTGGTTGATATTTAGCCCAAAAAATGGATTTTTTGAGGATTTTGGGCCATTTGAAGGGGGATTTGATCCCAAAAAGAGGCCATATCTTGAGGGAAGTTGGGATTCCTCATATGAGCCTCAATATATATATAAACCAGGATTTTTGAAGCTTGTAGGAGACTTTTTGATGGAGGGTTTTGAAGGAGCAGTTTGTAAATTTTGGCCTTTTCTCATGATTTGAGAGGTAATTTTGCCATGTTTTATAGAAGAGTTTGATGGTGCATGCATGAATCTGAGCAAGGAGGTATTTCAAAATAGACATGAAGCATGTAATGTAACAACAAAGAGCATTGTAAGAGAACTTTGAGCATTTTAAAGAGCAATAAAGAGGTCCTCCACTTAGAAGCGAGCCTAGAGACATAGCCAACGATTGGTGAACTCCGTTATCAACCTCTTGTCTCTATTTCTCTTTCTGCTTTGTTGTTCTATTATCTTCATTTGTAGCATGGATATTAATGGCTGATCTCTTTATTCATTAATAAGCATCAAGTAAAAGTCACATTTGATATTCTGCAAACAAGATAATAAGTTTATGTATTTCGCATTCTTAAGGATCCGATGCAAAAAGTACAGTAAACTAACTTGCAAATTTATTAGTAATACCTTCATTTTTGGATCAAGCAGGGCACGTGTTCCTTCAAAAAGGGTGTTTTTAAGAAGAGTTGTTCAGTAGTGACTTGGAAAAAGATGTAAAATGAGATGGTCTGATGCCAGTTAAGCATATCTGGTGCAATTTAGGGTTATAACACCCACACACCTTCCAGAGTTTTAAAATTGTAAGAGTTTTTGTGATGATTTGAAGGCCCCTAGCCTTCAAAATATTGCTTTCATGCAATTTGTAAATTCACTCCACTAAATTCCTTTTCCATATGAAAGGTTAGTCAAACATAGGCACTTAGGGGGTAAAAAGAACCATATTTCTCCTCTTTTTCTTTGTTTCCACATGGATGGCTTGTTTGGTTTGTAAAATTTAATTTGGTATTATTTGCTATCACATATAAAAACACTTTCATTCACATATAAAAACACTTGTATTCTCTTCTCTCACACCATAGAGAGATCTTAAGAATCAGAAAGGTGGTTAAGGGGACATTTCATCTCCCTTTACAAAATCTTTAGGAGAGGACAAAGTCCCTCTAGGGCTCCTCTTAGTTTCTTTTTGAAATCATCTTAAATTTGTAAGGGCCCATACATGCTCAGATGTTGCAAACTTAGGATAGTTTTTGAAATTGCTTTCTTAGTTTACATCACTAGGAGATTTTAAAGATCAAAGTAACGGGCCCATACATGCCCACATGTTTTCAATATAGGATAGTTTTTTCAAGCTTTCTTAGTGTAAACAACATTAGGGAGTTTAAAGGATTGGTAAGGACCCATATGTCCACATGCTAGTTCTTTAGGGATTTTAAAATTCCGCAAGGTTGTACCAATGATATCTAGTAAGATAGGTAACACATATTTGTAAGTACCATAGGAAGTCCACATGTTCCAAATTTACATCTAACTTATTAAAATTTGGCACTTTTTTTTCACTTTCTCACACACAAAGTCACTCCTCACTCACATAATTTTCGTCTTGAATTGTGGAGGTTGAAGTAGGTTTTCTCCAAAGGAATTCTGAAACATCCAACTATTTATTGAAGAAATTATCCACACCCACTTAATTCAAATGAGATTGGTTCACACCCCCAATCTCTCAGCCCACCACATCTAAATTGTTTCTAAAAAACTCACTAAGTTTTCCTCCACAGGAGGTGCCAAAATAATTTTTTTAGTCTAGGTAGGATCTCGGGGGTAGGCGTCCAAATAACCTCCCTTTATCTGGTTCTCACATTATCAAACATTAGAAGTTGACAAATATGGAACTTTAAAATCCTCCAAGTCAAGTGTTCCTACACCATAAGGCAGGGAGATACCCATGAAGGGTTGAAGGCCAAGGTCCAGTTGTTTTGTGTGTCTCCCCTTGAGTTACCCAACTCTTAGAAGGGATCCATCCCGTGACCCATTTCTTAGGCCAAAAATCTAAATGTTGCACTTTGACCAAGGTACCTAGTGGCCAAATTTAGGACATCTACCCAGGTGGCAATTGTGGGCTGCGATTGTACCTTGATCATATTTTGTGTGGATTTTGGGAAATATCGCCAGCTCTTTCGAGATATACACCCTCTACCCCTCATTATAACTGATTATTTCATCCTTCACTAGTTCCTCTTCCGGTGGCTTCATACCCCACTGTTGAGTGCTCTTGGAAGGTCCAATGCTATTTGAGAGGAAGGATGATACATCTTTTAGGACATGAGAATTTGTTTTTCTTTGTTCTCCCACGTGGATAAAATCCACCTACCCACATGTATGCTTATTTTCAATTAATTTATGTATGATGCTCATTTGATTACATGCAATTATGAGATATATTGTGAAGGTCCAAATTATCCAAATATCTTGTTCATTTATTTCTCTCATCACCATTTTCACACATTCACTTTGCTAGTCAGACATCATAGGAGACCCACAAAATCCCCATCGTTCTAGATGCTTGCAAAATCTCCCTCCTATTCTAGGAGGAGTTCCTAGTTTTTCCAACTCACCAAATCAACCATCTCACACCCCTATGAGTGCCACTATTTTGGGATCATTCTTTCTTGGTTCCACTTTACTTAGGTCCAATTTCCAATGCCATCCATCCACTAGCTCTCCTTCATAAGGAGGCAGAGGGAAAAATTCTTCTCAAGGGATAAGTGCAACCCCACCAAATTCCCCTCAAGGGTCAGGTCCACTACCTTCTCACACCATGGATGGAACTAATCCTCCACCGCCACCCCCATGCCATATTTGGCATCTCTCAACATTCATGATTTTAGTAAAATCATTAATGATCCTATATTGCATGACCCCACATGGCCCAATATTCTTACCAAACTATTGTTGGGCATATTGTCATTCATGTGTTTTCATTGATGTCAACAATCATAATAAGCAGAGAAGCAAGGTTAATATCAGGAAGAAAAGTATACTAAGAATCGACAGGAGAACATCACCTTAAGGCTAAAGAAATTCATGATTATTATTGATCACGATAGGATCAACAATGTTCCTATGATAAAAGATCAGGAGGGTTAGGAAATGCAAATATAGGATGAAGAAATTCAGGATTATTGTTGATCACGATAGGATAAAAAATGTTCTTATGATAAAATCTCAGGAGGGTTATCAAATGCAGAGATCAAATCTTAGTAGGAAAAGCATAATATTAGGGTGAGAAGCCTCAACAACCATCCGATCAGAGTGATAAGCCTCAACAAATGTCAGATCATTTTAAAGTGGAAGGATAGGTTAAGCGAGGTAAAAGGGATGAGAGTTCGATTATCTGAATACCTGTTAGCTGTCAGATCAAACCCAAATTCCCATCAGTTGTCGGATCATTTCTGAGTGGAAGGATAGTGTAAGTGGAAGTGTTAAACGACAACAAGCGGTCTCCACCACTTATGACTTACTCAGCAGGTGATCACTCCAGAGGAAATAAGGGGTTGAGATTTGAAATCTTCGAAGTCCATAGACCTGAAGGAGATCTAGATTGTTGATCAGAAAGGGACACTCGTCAGTGGATTAACAACTCCAAACGATTGACGTACAGAGGAAAGAAAGGGTTGAGATTGGAAATCTCCGAACTCCGGAGACCCGAAGGAGATCTTGACCATCGATCTGATGTCAGGTGTACTCTCAATTGTTGATCAATATATAGTGGAAGGATAGCGTAAGCATAATAACTAAAGTCCTGAAGTAATCGGTGGCCATCCATCTCAATGCTTTATTAAGTCATGGACATCAGATTAAGCCTTGTAAGAATCAAATTAGATGATTGATATGTTTCCACAAAAATAAACGTAAATCGTCTGATTTGTTCAAGAAATCCAATTCGGAAGTTTTGAAAGGTTTCAAACCCAAAATTTCTGAAGGGTGAAGTGTCAAAGTTATGACAGTCGTCCATTTCAGGAGATTGAATCGTGACCGTTGAATTGCTAAGTGCTCGTCTCGCCTAATGTCTAATTAATGTCGTTGGTCATATGATATAAGATATCTAAATGAAAATATAATACATCACTATAATTGGTAAGCCCATGGTTCTATAAATGCTCGGTCACATGTAATTATTTGAAGGAAGTGCATCCGTAGAATTTGGTTCTTGTGAAAATAACATAGGTTTGAGATCGAGTTTAAAGGATGAAATTGATCCATATCTATGATCAATTTATGAAAATCCATCATGATAAAAATGTTAAAACAATGTTTATGGTTAAGTTAAAATGAAGAGGTGCAATTCTCCAAATAAAGGGACACAGTGTATAACACTCACACCATTTTGAAGAATATATAAACGAGGAAGAGTGTTGATAAGAGGAGTGTCCCTGCAGTCTAAATCAGAGAATATATTAAATCATAGAAGCAGAGAGAGATTCACTAAAAGACTTGAAACATAAGTTTGTCTAGATTCAGAAAATCAAGGGTGGTTGGGTGGTGTAAGGGCAGGTTGGTGTCTGCAGAGGAAGTTAGTGCTTCCTTTTTAGTTGTAGCTGACTAAACAGGGGGTTGTAGCCTCCTACCAGTTGGTGCTGGTGAATAAGGGTGTGGGTGCATCCTGATCAATTGGTTTTGATGGAAAAGGAAGAATATATTCCTTCTATGTAACATGTAAAACAAAATTTGTAGTTAATAGAAAAGCGTTTGTGGTTTTTCCCATTTGGGTTCCATGATAAAATATTGTGTCAAAATTCTGTTTGCATAAATAAAAGAAAATTGATAAAATTACTGTGTCACTGATTCACCTCCCCCACGCCCCCCTCAGTGACAAGATATGATCCTTCAATTGGTATCAGAGCAACTCTCTTCACAAAAGGTTTAAATCACTTGAAAAGGAATATACATTAGAATGGACCAACAGCTGAATATGTCATAAAAAAAAACCTTATTTAATGGTGAAGACTATGTCTTCTCGAGTGTTATAATTAAAATTTATCTAATGTCCATTGGACTGGAAGTATGGACATTAGTGGAAAAGGGATATGGTGTTCCAAAAACGACTTCCACAGAAGAAAAATACAAGAAAACATTTTGCGACCATGCAAAGGCTTTAAACACACTACAAGCTAGATTGAGTAAGAAAATCCTTGCTAAGGTACTAAACTGTAATAATGCAAAACAACTCTGGGATAAATTAGAAACCATATATGCAGGAGGTTCCAAGGTAAAGAGGGCCAAACTCTAGACTCTCAGAGTACAATATAAAGGTCTAAAAATGAAGAATGAAGAGAATATATTAGAGTTCTTTGAAAGAATCAATAATATTATTAATGCAATTAGAGGATTGGGAGTAGAAGTGTCAGACAATGAGCTAGTTGAAAAATTACTAAGAACACTACCTATTCTATACAATCCTAAAGTGTCCTCTCCTGAAGATCAGGATGATCTAGATAAACTCACCATGGACAAATTGTATCAAATCCTCACTACCTATGAGTTAATATTAGGTCATGAGAACCTCCCACAAGGAGAGGAAGCCTTCAAGGTGCTCAAGAAAACTAAAGGTCAAAAGAAAACACCTCAATCTAGCCATCATGAAGAATCTGATGTGGAAGAAGCCAATTTTATAAAGAAACTTCAGAAAGGAGCAGGGAAGTACAAAGGCAAGATCCCTTTCAAATTATTTAACTATGGCAAGGTTGGCCACTTTGCAGCCAAGTGTCCCTATCCCAAGGAAGACTCTGAGGATGAAGAAAACAAAACTAAACAATACAACAAGAAGGAAAAACCCAACTACAAGAAAAACATTTACAAAAGAAAAAAGAATTTCTACTCAAAATAAGAAAACAACAGTTCATCAGAGTTCAGTGACAATGATGAATCTAATGATGATGAAGTCCTTTTTCTAGGTATTCAAGAGTCTAAGAATATAGAATAAACTAAACATGAGAAAGAGTCAGAAGATGAAGAAAAATTTAATCTGGAAGAAGAACTTCTCAGTACCTTGGATGAGTTAACAAAATACAAAACCAGATATAAACAACTGAAAATTTTTGTAGTTGAACAAAAAGAAAAGGAGATGGAGAAACTCATGAGAAGCCTGAAAAACCAAATCCTAGAAGAAAATAGGATCGAAGAAAGTTTGGAAAATTCTCTTAGAGAAAAACAAACAACCTGTGAAAGAATCGAAGAAGAAATAGTTCACCTCATAAAAGAACTGGATGCAAAGTTCATTCAAACAAAATATGAAAATAGTTCTAAAATATTAGATAAGATTATTACCACACAAAGGGATTCAGGTAATAAAAAAGGAATCTAGGCTATTCTCAAGAAGAAATCCAATTTAATTCAAAATCTTATGCAGATATTCTCCTCAGTACATTCAAGAAGAAAAATGAAGAGAAGACAAGAAATGATCAGAACTCCAAAGGACCACTTCCACCCACCAAGAAGGAAGATAAGACAATACCAAAGAAGTTTTATCAAAACATGTATCCTCACATTTTCCATGGTTATTTCTTTGCATGCTCTAATTTCAGATACAAAGCTATAAATTGTAGAGCATATAGAAGGAAAAATTTAAGAACTATATCCTTAAAGATAACCAAGCAGTAAATTGAATTAAAAGAAAAAACTATAACTCCTTTGCACCTCTACAAGAAGGGGACCTACAATGCTTCAAATGTCATAACTATGGACATAAGGAAATTAATTTCAGATTAATGGAAGTCTTAAAACAACCAAAGTTCATTAGAGAGAAAAAGAAACTTTGGAGAGAAAAAACATCAAAAAAGGAATGTCTTATTGCCCTAAAAGCTCAAGATAAAAAGGATCTCTGGTATGTTGATAGTGGGTGCTCAAAACATATGATAGGTAACAAGGACAAGTTTTTAGACTTAAAGAAACAAAAGGGTAAAGTTACTTTTGGTGATAATGCTTCAGGTAACATACTTGGGAAAGGCATCGTGAGCTTGGGAAAAGACAAAGCCATAAATGTACTACTTGTCAAAAAACTGAAGCCTAGTTTATTAAGTGTCAGCCAAACCTGTGATTAGGGGCACTTATGCATCTTTGATTCCAAAAAATGTGAGATTATGAGAGAAGACAGAAGAAAATTAGTTGGTACTGCCCCTAGAACTCATGAAAATGTGTATATACTAGATGCAAAAATGAATGAGGAGTGTCATATGAATCTAGTAGATGAAAGTTGGCTATGACATAGAAGGTTGGGGCATATTAAATTTGACAATCTAGTGAAAGTAAACAATTTTGTGCAGTAAGAAACTTGCCAAAGATCATAATGCCCTAAAATACTATGTGTAGACACTGTCAACTAGGGAATCAAACTAGAATAAGGTTCAAAGAAAAAGAATACACAACCTCAAAACCTTTAGATCTTGTTCACACTGACCTATGTGGACCTACAAGGACCAGGAGTTTGCAAGGAGAGTCTTACTTTATGTTGTTAATTGATGATTTTACTAGAATGGGTTGGATATGTTTTCTCAAAGAAAAATTAGAAGCACTTAACAAATTCAAAGCCTTTAAAACCCTTGTTAAAAATGAAAAGGAGACAAAAACAAAATGTATTAGATCAGACAATGGTGGTGATTTCACCTCAAAAGAGTTTGATCTCTTCTGTGAAACCCATGGAATAAAAAGATAATTCTCTGCTGCCAGAACACCTCAGCAAAACGGGATTACTGAGAGAAACAATAGAACAATTCAGGAGGCTGCAAGGACTATGCTCAATAAAGAAAAATTGTCTAATGGATATTGGAGGGAAGCTGTAAGCACAATAGTATACATATTGAACAGAGGTCAGCTCAGGGTTCATAGTGATAAGACTCCATATGAACTATGGTTTGGAAGAGCTCCATCGATAAAATACTTTAAGTTCTTTGGAAGTAAGTGCTACATCAAAAGACCTGATGAGAATCTTGGAAAATTTGATGCCAAATATGATGAAGGTATCTTTCTTGGATATTCTTCTAAAAATAAAGCATATAGATGCTACAATATTAGATCACATAATATTGTTGAGAGTGTTTATGTCAAGGTGGATGACATAAAAACGTTAAGGATCAAAAATCAAGAAACTATACTTGAGAGTGAAGATGAAGATGATGATGAGACAATTGGCACACAAGTAGAAGAAGTAGAAGAGAATAAATAAAGGGAAGATGATGATATGAATATGAGTGAATATGAAGAATATATTCAGTAAGAGATAAGAGAGGAATTCCCAAGAAGAGACACCAAGACACCCTCAAGAATGACTCAAAAGAATCATCCTGAAGAACTGATTATTGGAGATATGAATGATGGAGTGCACACAAGAAGACAACTACTGTATCAAACATAAATAGAACCGTTGTCACATATTGAACCCAGATCAATCAAATATGCATGTAAATATGAGAATTGGGTCAAAGATATGAATGAAGAATTGGACCAAATTGATAAAAAACAAACTTGGGAACTAGTTCCAAGACCAAAAAACAAAAATATCATTGGAACTAAATGGTTGTATAAAAAAATAAAATGAATGAGAATGCGCAAGTAATCAGAAACAAAGACAGATTGGTCTGTAAAGGGTATGCTCAGGTTGAAGGAGTAGACTATGAAGAAACCTTTGCACCTGTGCCCAGATTGGAGGCAATTAGGATGTTCCTAGCTTTCTCTAGCTACAGAAAATTTAAAGTATACCAAATGGATGTCAAGTTAGCATTTCTCAACGGAAATTTAGAAGAGAAAGTCTGCATTGAGAAACCATAAGGGTTTCAATTAACTAACAAAGGATGCTATGTGTGTAAACTAAATAAAGCAGTATATGGGCTAAAACAAGCACCTAGAGCATGGTATGCAAGGCTAGATTCTTACTTACAAAAACAGGGCCTAGAAAGGGGAAAAACAAACAACAATCTTTACTGTAAAATTGATGGTAATAACATGATTATTGTGGAATTATATGTTGATGATATTATATTTGGAAGTGATGATGAAAAAATGAGTAAGGACTTTTCTAGGATGATGCAGAAAGAATTTGAAATGTCTTTGCTTGGCGAACTGAATTTCTTTCTTGGATTACAAATAATACAATCCAAAACAGGAGTCTTTATACATTAGTCTAAGTATGTTAAATATATGCTTAAAATATTCCAGTTAGAGGATTGCAAACCTATTAGTATACCTATGACAGTTAGATGCAAACTAAGCAAGGATGATGAGTCCAAAGTTGTAGATCCAAAACACTATAGATCAATGATTGAGAGTTTTCTCTATGTAACAACTTCCAAACCTAATGTCAAACAAGATGTTGGGATGGTGGCTAGATTCCAATCAACACCAAAGAAGATCCATGTTCAAACTGTCAAAAGAATCTTTAGGTATTTGAAAGGAACCATAGATCTTGGTTTATGGTACCCTAGCAAGGATTCATTCACTTTAAAATCTCATTCAGATGTTGATTGGGTAGGAAGTGTAGATGACAGAAAAAGTACAAGTGGAGGAGCATTCTTTTTGGTAGAATCACTAGTAGCTTAGATAAGCAAGAAACAATCCTCAATTTCTATGTATAGCACTAAAGATGAGTATATTGCAGCAACAGAATGTTTCACACAAGTTGAATGGATGAAACAAACCCTACAAGACATCAAAATAGTATTTGAAGAACCTACTATTATTCATTGTGATAATACAAGCGCTATAAGTCTCTTTAAGAACCTTGTCCAACACTCAAAATTGAAACACATTCCCATAAAGTACCACTATCTAAGAGATCAGGATGAAAATAAGAACATTAAATTGGAATATGTTCCAACACAAGAGCAAGTGGAAGATATTTTTACAAAACCCTTAAGCAGAGATGTATTTGAGTATCCCAGGAAAAAATTGGGAGTAATCCTTCTTCCAACCTAAATCTCTCAAGAAAATAATGCATCAGTTGGCATCTATTCAGGGGGAGACATCAATCAATATTAGAAGGAGTCATTCAATTATGACGGGAAAAGTGTGATTGCAGGAGGAGTTACCAATGGTCAAGACTCCGATTAGAAGTATTTAGACAGATAGATCATAGGAGAAGAAACCCTTTTCCATTGATGTCAAAGGGGGAGAGTAACTTCAGAGGAGAGATGCAACATCATAGGGGGATTTTGTGTATGAAGTTAGTGTGTTTCCCTCAATGACAAAGGGGGAGATTGCTGGACATATTTTCATTCATGTGTTGTCATTGATGTCAATAGTCATAATAAGCATAGCAACAAGGTTACTCTCAGGAAGAAAAGTATACTAAGAATCGATAGAAGAACATCACCTTAAGGATCAAGAAATTCATGATTATTGTTAATCACGATAGGATCAACAATGTTCCTATGATAAAATATCAAGAGGGTTAGAAAATGTAGAGATAGTCTGAAGCAATTTGTGATTATTGTTGATCACGATAGGATCAACAATGTTCCTATGATAAAATCTGAGGAGGGTTAACAAATGCAAAGATCAAAGCTTGGAAGGAAAAGAGTAACCTCAGGGTGAGAAGCCTCAACAGCCGTTGGATCAGAGTGAGAAGCCTCAGCAGTCGTCGGATCATTTTAAAGTGGAAGGATAGGTTAAGTGAGGTAAAAGGGCTAAGAGTTCGATTATCTGAATACCCGTCAGTTGTCGGATCAAACCCAAATTCACATCAGCCATCAGATCATTTTCGAGTGGAAGGATAGTGTAAGTGGAAGTATTAACCGACAACAAGCGATATCCACCACTTATGATTTACTTAGCTGGTGATCACTTCGAAGGAAAGAAGGGTTTGAGATTTGAAATCTTTGAAGTCTGAATACTCGAAGGATATCTTGACCATTGATCCAAAAGGGACACGTGTCAGTGGATTAACAACTCCTGAAGATTGATGTACAGCGGAAAGAAGGGGTTGAGATTTGAAATCTCCGAAGTCTGGAGACCCAAAGGAGATCTCGACCATCGATCTGATGTTGAGTGTACTCTCAACTATTGATCAAGATACAATGGAAGGATAACGTAAGTATAATAACCAAAGTCCCCAAGTAATTTGTGGCCATCCATCTCAATGCTTGATTAAGTCCTGACCCTTAGATTAAGCCTTGTAAGAATCAAATCAGACGATTGATCCGTTTCTGCAAAATAAACGTAAATCGTCTGATTTGTTCGAGAAATCTGATTCAAAACTTTTGAAAGGTTTTGGACCCAAAAGTTACAAAGGGAGAAGTGTCGAAGTTACGACAGTGGTCCATTTAAGGAGATTGAATCGTGATCGTTGAATTGATAAGTGCTCAAGCGCTCGTCTCGCCTAATGTCTGATTAACGATGTTGGTCATATGATATAAGAGATATAAATGAAAATATAATACATCACTATAATTGATAAGCCCGTGGTTCTGTAAATGCTCAGTCACATGTAATGTTTTGAAGGAAGTGCCTCCGTAGAATTCGGTTCCTGTGAAAATAACAGAGGTTCAAGATCGAGTTTAAAGGATGAAATTGATCCATATCTATGATCAATTTATGAAAATACTTCACGATAAAAATGTTAAAACAATGCTTATGGTTAAGTTAAAATGAAGAGGTGTGATTCTCTAAATAAAGGGACACAGTGTATAACACTCACACTATTTTGAAGAATAAATAAAAGAGTAAGAGTGTTGAGAAGAGGAGTGTCTCTGTAGTCCGAATCAAAGAATATATTAAATAAGAGAAGCAGAGAGAGATGCAGTAAAATACTTGAGTCTCTGTAGTCTGAATCAGAGAATATATTAAATCAGAGAAGCAAAGAGAGATACAGTAAAAGACTTGAAACAAAAGTTTGTCTAGATTCAAAAAATCAAGGATGGTTGGGTGGTGCAAGGGCAGGTTGGTGCCTATAGAGGAAGTTGGTGCTTCCTTGTCAGTGTTAGCTGACTAAACAAGGGGTTGTAGCCTCCTACCAGTTAGTGCTGGTGAATAAGGGTGTGGGTGCATCCTAATCAGTTGGTGCTGACCGAAAAGGAAGAATATCTTCCTTCTATGTAACATGTAAAACTTTTTTGCAGTTAATAGAAAAGCGTTTTTGGTTTATCCCATTTGGGTTCCACAATAAAATATTGTGTCAAAATTATGTTTTCATAAATAAAAGAAAATTGATAAAATTACTATGTCACTGATTCACCCCCCCCCCTCTCAGTGGCAGGATTTTATCCTTCAATTAGCTTCATACATTCCCAAATTTCAAGGAAAATCAACGGAAGATCCCGCTAACAATGTCATGACCTTCCACTTATGGTGTTATTCAAACAACATCATGGATGAATCGATCTGCTTAAGGTTATTTCAATGCACAGTCACTGGTCCATCATCCAAATGGTACGTGGACGAAAAATCAGGGTCCCACGTGGCTTTTGAATCCTTGGCCAAAGCATTCTTGGCCTTTTTTCAACTACTTGTTCATCATGACACTAGTCTAGAATTTCTCTTTGAGTGCAAACAAACCTCAAACACACATATTTCCAACCACATACACGAATGGCATCGGAGACATAGTTTATGTAAAGAAGAAACCACCAAAGAACAACGTCTCGATTGGTTTCTCAAATCACTCGTATTTATACTTTCCAAAGATGTGGCATCCACCTTCCCCTAATCCGAAGAGGAGGCCATCAGAAAGGCTCAATAACTCGACCTCATTTATTCTCAGTAGGGTTACTTATACAAAATAATACCTCATGCACCAACACCCATACCATTCATCTAGGACAAACCTGGGATGTCTCACACGACAGATGGTTTGATTGGTACCACGACACACCACAACCCATACATCCAACCACCACCCATGTATGGTACACACCAATATCCATCGATATATGGAGGGTCGTCTTATTACCCTCCTCCCCATTACCAACAACCATATCCTACTGTTCCCCCTCCACCCATGAGTGGAACTTTGCCGACACCCCGGACTTCTCAACCAAGTTTAGGTTCCCCCTCTACCTCAACATATAATGTAGGCACTAGTGAAATCACTCCACCTTCCTATGCACCCTACAGATCGTTGCCACAAAACAATCCGTATTTTCCATTTCCTAGAACTCCACATCCGATTTATCCTCCACAGGGACAACCAAACGTCGATGTTAAATTTATTCAACCCTCT
>SNQJ01S0241568.1:8472-20778 GCA_010110895.2 Picea sitchensis
AAAAGGTAGATACAAACACAGAATATGCACTACCTAGCTTAGAAAGAATAAGATAGATGCAACGCTCTTCCTCCATTTCTATCTCACATTCTTCATATAACATTCTGAGTGTTTTAAACTTAGATAGATAGTCTCCAAGGAAAGAAAAATCACTTGGACTTAAGGTCAGTACTTGATTTTCTAACTGTTGTGCTCGAATAATATTGATTTTACCAAACATAGATTCGATCTTTTCCCAAGCTTCATGGTGGTCATCAATTTCTTTAAGGTGGAACCTTAAATCATGAGAGATGGACATTCTGATTAGTCCACATGCTTCGTCACTCCTATTATCCCATTTGACTTTCTTATCATCATCAGTGTGTTGTTTTTCCTTTCACAAGGTAATCCAGTACAAGCCTTTACTTCTTAAAAAATCTTCCATATGGGATTTCCATTGGAAGTAGTTGGTGCTGGTAAGCAAGAGATTAATTGTACAAGCCATATTAAATATGCAGATAATATGGATTTAAAAACTGAAACTGATGATTTGGATGGAAATATCTCGAAAATTTATGTGGTTTTAAAAAAAACAGCACTGAAAATAGATTTCGGATGTGAGAGTTATGCCCTTTTAAAAAAAGGCATAAACGATAACCAAATGACCACGTGATAGTGTAAGTTGATTTATGAAGTGACCCACTTTTATAAAGAGAAGTGGGGATCAATTTTACAATGAAGTTACTTTATAAAAGAAAAGTTTCATGCAAAATAAATAACTCTAAAATAAAATATTAAAGCTACTTATAGTGATTCACTTTTATACTTGAAGTGAAATACACTTTACAATTTGAGCATGAAATTAAAAAAAAAAAGTAACAAAAGAGAGACTTGAACTCAAGACCTCTTACTTAATAAGACAAATTTTAACCAAATGTTATAACAAAACATATTGTGTTGTTTCACAAGAGGGTTGTTGTTGTTGTTGAAGACAACCTTGGAGGGCGTGCTAAAAAAAACTCTTTTCACACAAGATTTTTTTTTTTGCTTCTCTATGACAACAAGAGTTACATCTCGGTTAGCTTACCCGGAAGATGCACCTTTTCCTATCTGTTTCTAATTTGGTGAGAACACACAGGGCACGGGGCAAAGAGAATAAGCAGTTCTAAAAGAGTAGCAACCTGGAAATAAATAATACAAAACCGAAATAAAACCATAATACTACTCTGCAAAAAATTAAAAAATGCGTATTCAAGCTTTATTCCTCCAGATCTGACTCTAATGGTCGTATCTTGCGCAAAAAAAACCTTTTTGAGTGAAACGAAAAGTGTTCCTAACTGAAATGAGCACTCCGGATGGAATGGAACATTTCTTTCAGCCCATAAATGTACGAAAATTGTAGAAAATGGAGATGAGACAACTTGACTTCACGATCTCGATCTACAACAGGAGTGGGTCTTCAAACATGCTCTTATACCATGTTTGACAACACAGGTATTCCAACAGAGGATGAAAAACTTCAGTGACCACTCACATAACCAGATCAAAGATCAACACACTGATGTTTTCACGTGGTAAAACCCCTACGTGGAAACATCCACGACCCCAACCAACGCAACCACTTGGAGCAATTTATTAATGCAAAAGAAAAAGATTACATAGAGATTTTACGAGAGAGTTTCTCACAATCGATCATTGACAAATGACCCTCCATGCTCTTTAAATAGAGATCATGGACCAATCGGGTTTTAAGCCACAGATCAATGGCCGTTAAGATCGAGGAGAGTATGAATCGTCAGATCACTCTATGTTGGGAACATATCGTGACCGTCAGATTTCCTAACTACAAATGCATACTAATGCATACTAAAGAAACACACTAAGAAACACAGTTTTACCTAATGACACATTAGACCAAGTAGATCTTAACTAACTCCTAAGTGTCTAAATATCCTAACATCATGTCATATACTTGTTGATTTGAATGCAAACTTTGAATTGTCATAAACTTATTATAAAACCATTGTTGTCATAACAATCCACTCTATGCTTCATGGAAACTTGTTAATACTTTATTTATTGCATACATAAAGGTCTCATGGAAATGATCTTGTGAATGAACATATGTTTTGCATCTAGCACGTTTCTATTGAACACTTTTACATTGCATAGTCATTTTGATAAGGAATGATGCATTGTTATGATACTTTGGACATTCTTGCAAGCAATATTCATACTCCAAGCATTTGTTATTGTCTTCTCGTGTATGTCTTGAGCCATTTCTTCAAAGAATTCAACCTAAGTCTTCGTCCCCACCCATCCTAAATACAACGATATGACCTAGTTTGACCACATAAGAAAAACCTCCTTAGGTTAGAAACCATAGACTAGAAGAGTAGAGGAAAGGCCATTGAGGTGACAATGGGTGGCTTTCCTGTCTGTTGCCCCAATCTCTCCCTCGGAAGGTGGGACTTTCCCTTGGAAAGAGTTTGAGCGGTAACATGCATCACTACTAAAACTCATAATGATCTTCATGTGAGTAGAAATATTTATTAATTATTTTTACCTATTTTATCCACATCTGGTGGTATCTAGAATGCAGTTCAAGATTAGTGAAAAACTTGGCTCCATAAAGTTCATCCAAGAGATCATCAATAATTGGGATGGGAAATTTGTTTTTGATGATTAACCAATTAAGAGCCCGAAAATTAGGACACCTGCACTAGTTAACTTCCTTCTTTAATAACATGAACACTGGCGATGGGTAAGGGTTTCTATTGGGATGTATGAATCTAGCCTCCAACCATTCCTGAATGATCTTTTTGATTGCATTCTTCTGTGCAAAAGGGTTCCTATAAGGACACACATTGTGTTGTATACTACATAGAATCATAGGAATACCATGGTTGTGCTTCCGCTACGAAGGTGTTAAAACCTGGGGTGTTTCAAATATGTGTTGATGTTTAGAGAGGACCAACTGCAAATATGGGTGAATCTCCTATGGGGGAGTGTCCACTACTTGTATGGAATTGAATTGTACAATAATATTTAAGTGGCCTTTCTTCTCTAACTTCTCCATGCAATGAGAGGTGATCATTTTAGTGGAACTAGATGCAATCCCCTTAAGGGTACATTTTTCCCCTTCCTTAGTGAATCCTATGTATAAATTATTGAAACCCATGGTGATAGGTCCCAAGGTGCTTAACCATTCTTCCTCAAGAAAGACATCACAACCACCCATTTCAATATTGAACATGTGAGTTTTGATACGATAATCAACCCATTTGGAGTTTCAAATTTTCACATCAACCACCACATTTCATCATACCACCATTGGCTATCATAATTTGAAAATTAGGTATAGGATGGACATAAAAATTTATTTGTTCAACCACTCTTGTATGAAAAGAGTTTTGGGTGTTTCCACTATCAATCAACATAATCACTTTATGGTGCTTGATGTATCTAGTGAACTTAAAGGTTTGGGGTACTAAGAAACCTGATAAGGCATGGAGAGAAATTTGGGGTTCCTCTCAAGGACCTTGCAAGGTGGGTTCATTGTCCACGAGATGGGTGAGATCATCCAAGTCTAGTTCAAGAGTGTCTTCAACTAAGATATCTTCTAAGTGGTCTTGTGGGGATACATCCATTTGGAATAATTTAAGTTGTTTACATTTGTGCCTTTTGAAATATTTCTCATCATAATTATAGCAAAGTTTGAGGTGTTGCCATTTTGTCATCTCTTCCTAAGGCATCTTTTGGAATCACAATGGTAGAGACTTGGAGGGGATGGGGGAAGTTTCTAGGGGAGGGATAATGTGAGCAATGAATGAAGGTCTTTTGGTTTAGGAATTGGCCGCTATCTTAGATTCTTTATCTCTTTCACAAGCTTCCAAACATGTGGTTGGGTGCTGCATCATAACATGTGCTCTAATTTCCTCCTTGAGGCCACTGGTGAAGCATTCTTTAAAAACTGAACTAGATAGGTCCTTTGTGCAAATTGTGAATTTCTCAAAGGCAACAATATAGTGAATAACTATACCTCTTTGGAATAATTTTTTTAAGCATCCCAAGTAGTGAGTGTCACATTCAAAACAATAATAAATTACTTTACAAACTGGTGCCAAACAATGTAGCCTCCATAAGATTTGTTATACCATTGCCACCATTGTGAACATTATGAATCCAAATATAATACCCCCACTTTTAATTTCTATAGGTCATTAGTAATTACATGGAGAGAGAAATAATGTTCCATTTTGGTAACCCAACTTGAGGGATCTGAATCATGAAACTTGTTCATGTCTACCTTTGAAAACCAATGCCATGAATTGGGATCCTAAAAGGCTGGGCGATGGTTATCTATAAAGAGCACGTGAGTGCCCTACACTTCATTTGCTAAATATTCCCCCTTAGTGGGATTGATATGTGGATTTGATATTGAGATACCCAAGTGGCCAATCCCAACACTTGACCTTCATTGTTAATCTTTTCATATAGAGATTTGACTAAAGAATCACTTCCAAAAAGTTTGGATTCAATCTGTTGGTGTTCAATAGGAAAGTCTTGGTTTTGGTTCTCCGTATTTTCCATGTTGCAAGTATGGACCATGGGACCACCTAATATTCCATCGAAGTGTTATTCCCAGATTATCTCACTATGATTAATGGCTTGAAAGGGGTCTTTTCAGATATACCATGAACACCGTAATATCAGGTCCAAGAAAAAGGGTTACCAGAGATGTAGCCTCCACACAATCAACACAACACAATTTATCTTTTTAGATATATCCCCCACAATGGTGTTGATAGAACCTATATATATGAATGTGAAGTTTGGGGCTGTAGTATCTCTCGTGAATCTTGGAGAAAGATAGAGCAAATACAAAATAATTTTATAACCTATAATCTCAAAATTAAAGGAAATATGCCTTATCCCATCCTCCTCTTAGAAACAAACCTCTCCCCCATTGAGAGGATGGCTATGACTAGATACCTAATGTATACAAATAATTTAAATAACATGGAAGACAATATGCTTCCTAAAATTGCTTCAAAATCGAGTCGTAACCACCATAGACTCAAGCGAGGATGGCATAAATATGCCTGGTCTTAGCTAAACTATTGGGGAATCATGGAAGACACCATTTTGAAGAATAAAGATACTATTAAAAATATCATCAAATCAAAATTTAAGGAGAAAATGTGGTGTGATAAAGAGTTAGATGAAAAAATAAAATTAAGGTATTATAAGGATGTAATCAACCCTGATCTAGAAGATCAAAATTATCTATCTTTTTTGACAAGTGTAAAGAAAAAAATAAGCATTGCTAAGATAAGAACAAATTCTCATGAGCTCCATAGTGAAACTGGTCATTGGTCAATTCCTAAAACGCCCTAGGATGAAAGAGTGTGTCACCTTTGTGACACTAAGAAGGTTGCAGATGAAAAACACTTTCTCTTAGATTGTCCAGCCTATACCCAGATTAGATCTAATTTTCAAAATATTTGTCACACTACCAATCTTCCTAACCTCTTAACTCAACAAAACTATGGTGATCTTGGAAATCTTCTCTTAATGCTTTTCGAGCACAAAAAACAAAATTCTAAAGAATCACAAGTAATCACTTACCCTCTTAAGGTCCGATAGACCATTTCGGTCTTAGTGGACGTTAATAATCTTCATCATCATCATCATCATCATCATCATCATCATCATCATCATATATATATATATATATATATATAATACCAGTGGGAGTAATACTATGCTGACAAAATTTTGAAATTCCTTATGGATGCAAAGATGTAGAATTTTTTTTGGCCAATTGCAGAGGCTAGGGTTTGTAGGGTCCTAATGATAAAGGTGTGTCAAGTGCTATAGCTCTTTGATATATTGAAGGGTTTAAAGCAATAATACTCGATCAAATCTTTCACGACAAAAAACAAGGAGGATATATTGTACCCTTAGTCATACTAACCGATACCATGGTATGTAAGAGTGATCTCTTTGATTGTTATTCTTAGTGCAACATAGCAACAAGAGCCACCATTTTATGTAAGGCTAGTTTCACATGTGTCTAAAGGGATTTTGATAAACCTAATAGTATGTGGAAGAGAATTCCATATACAAGTGTTGTATGATGTGGTACTACTCGAAGGGGTAGTGACAAAGGTTACAAGGGTGTCCAACGAGGTGACACAACTTGTATTTTCTACATTTATTCTTCATGGACCATAATTTTACCCATCAAACGATTGATCTCTATGTTATTTAAAGATGTTGAAACACATCTATATCATTAAAAAATCTACTAAAACCCGTTCGACAACACATGTATTCCAATAGAGGACACACACCTTCAGTAACCCCTCACACAACCAAATCAAATATCAACACTCCGATGTTTTGATGTGGTAAAACCCCTATGGGGAAACATAAACGCCCCCAACCAATGTGGCCACTTGGAGCATTTTATTAATGCAAAATAAAAAGATTACAAAGAGATTTTCTCACAATCGATCATTGAAAAATGACCCTCCATGCTCTTTAAATAAATATCATGGACCAATCGAGTGTTAAGCCATGGATCAATAGCCATTAATAATGAGGAGAATATGAACCATCAGATCACTCTATGTCGGGAACATATCATGACCATTGGATTTCCTAACTACAAATGCATACTAAAGAAACACACTAAGAAACACACTTTTACCTAACGACACATTAGACCAAGTAGATCTTAACTAACTCCTAAGTCTCTAAATATCCTAACATCCCCCCTTAATAACAACTTGGGATAGGATTGAAGTATTTACAATAGTGACACAATAGGAGAAGGAAGGAGGCATTAGAGCTTGTCCCCCCTTTATCACAACTTCTTGAACTTCTAACATAGATCGAAGTTTGGAAAAATTCGCTTCTACAAGAGACTTTGTGAAAATGTATGCAAATTGATCTTCTGTAGGGAAAAATAGCACTTCGATAACTTGATCATGAATTATTTTTCTGATGAAGTGCATGTGTAGCTCGATGTGTTTACTACGATGATGTTGAATTGGGTCTTTGGCAAGCTTGATGGAACTCTGATTGTCGCACCAAAGGTTGGTCGGATGCTGCTGCTGGAATCCAAATTCTGAAAGGATCTATCGAAGCCACAAGGCTTCATGATTTGCATTTACTGCTGCTCGGTACTTTGCTTCTGCCAAAGAAAGTGCAATAGCTTATTGTTTCTTACATGCCCAAGCGACAGGTCCTGAACCAAGGATGAAAACATAACCTGCAGTAGACTTCCAAGCATCAGGGTCGCCGACCCAATCTGAATCAGTGAAACCAACCAATAAAGGAGTCCCCCCTGAATTGGAATGTATCCTAAACTGAACTATACAACAAACATAGCGAAGTATCCTTTAGCTGCTTTCCAATGGATTTCATGGGATGTTTGCATATAACAGGCAACAAGACCAACAACAAACATGTATGAGTCAAGTATAAGAGTCTACCAACTAACTGACGGTACGAGGTGGCATCAAGTTCAGGAGAAGTACAGGTGGCAGTAAGCTTGATTCTAGACTGGAAGGGATAAGGGGATGGTTTACAATTGTCCATGTGAAAGTGACGAAGAAGGTCACAAACATACTTAGATTGGAAAAAAAAATTCCTTCATTGTTTTGAAAAACTTGGAGGCCAAGGAAATAGTGAAAAAATCCTAAGTCTGTCATTTCAACTTTCTTCTTAAGGGTGGTTTTCACATGGTTTAAAAGTTTTGAGTCACTACCAGTAAGGATAAGGTAATCAATATTAAGGATAAGGATTATGAGAAGGCTTCCTACTTTCTTGGAATAGACATTAGGATCAGAATGACATATAGAGAATCCAATGGAGATAAGAAAGTTGTCCATTTTGGTATACCAAGATCAGGGAGCTTGCTTAAGACCATAAAAAGATTTCTTAAGGCAACAAACAAGGCTAGAGTCATTCTAGACATAGTCAGGAGGTTTTTCTATGTAGATTTCTTCTTGCAAATATCCATGCAAGAAGGCAGATTTAATATCCATCTGATGGACCTCCCATTTATGTGAGGTAGCAAGGGAAAGAACAAGGCACATGGAATTCATTTTGGATACAGGGGGGAAGATTTCATTATAGTCAATTCCTTCAACTTGGGAAAATCCTTTGGCAACTATTTGAGCCTTGTGTATTTCAACACTTCCATCTGATGCATACTTAGTTCTATAGATCCATTTACATCTGACAAGTTTTCTTCCTTTTGGAAGAGGTACAAGATCCCAAGTATCGTTTTACATTAAAGAATGATACTCTTCATTCATTGCTCTATCACAATCCAGATGACCTGAAGCTTCTACAAATGTCTCTGGATCACGAGTCTATGAAACTTGAGCCAAAAGAGAAGAGGTTTGTTGGAACTATGAATGTGTCTGACACTGATATGAAGGATCACCGACAAGATCACCAACTACTTCTCGTGTTGAACAGACCCATGTAGGAAGTGATGGAACTAGGGCTGGTTCATGTTAAAATGACTCATATGGAGGAAGGGGAGCAGGCAGAGGTGGATTTTCATCCTTACTGTCATCATCTGAAGAGGAAACTAGAATATGAACAAATAAGGAACAAACACCGAAGATGGATCACAGGCCGAAGAAGGCACAAATGTCGATGATGGCTCGTAGGTCGAAGAAAGAACAAATGTCGAAGATGACTTGCAGGCCAAGATATTTTCATCAAATTTAACATCTCTTCTAATAACAATTTCATTACAATGTGGTTGAAGAAGTCTATAACCTTTGGCATCTTCAAAATAACCAACAAATATACACTTCTCACTTTTAGGCTATAATGATTTCCTTTTCTCATTAGGAATGTGAGCCCATGCTATATTGTGAAATACACAGAAGTGAATTACATCTGGTTTAATTTTAGTCCAAGGTTCTTTTGGTGTTATATTTTTAAGAGCCTTTGTGGGAGTGAAATTTACTATGTAATTTGCACAGTTGATGGCTTTCGCCCAATACTTTAGACTTTATCCCTTAGATTGGATCATACAATTATCCATTTCTTTTAATGTGCGGTTCTTTCTCTCAACAACACCATTTTGTTGTGGTGTATATAGAACAATGTGTTGCATTTGGATTCCCTGTGTAGTGCAGTAACTTGTAAAATTATTGTTCACATATTCTCTTCCATTATATTTTTTTAACGTTTGAATTTTATGGCAAGATTGCTTTTCTACAAGGGCCTTGTAGGTAAAAAACTTGTCAAAAAATCCACTCTTAAGTTTTAAGAAGTAAACCCAAGTATGTTTGGAAAATTCATCAATGAAAGTTAAGAAATACTTGCATCCAAAAAAAGAAGGAGAAGCAAGTGGACCACACAAATCACTGTGATCAAGCTACAAAGGGCCCGAGGCGTGCCGAGAGGTACGTTTGTCGAAAATGTCACGATGATGTTTGTTGAGAACACAACTGACACAAACACCATCTCTGCATGAAATAGTAGGAAGACCAGTCACCGTCTGTTGATTACATAGTTGCTGCAATGAGTGATAGTTTAGATGACCAAACCGCTCATGCCAAAGTTTTCTCAAGTCATCGCTATGAACAACAAAAACTGATGAAAAATATGATGACCCAAAGTTGTCAAACTTGTACAACCTGGTAATATCATCAACTATCCCAGTTTCAAGAACATGCTTAGGATCTTTCAGATCCTTGATTACAACTTGGGGAGGTGAAAACTCTACAATTTTACCTTCACCTTAATGAGTGATTTGATAAACTGATAGAAGGTTACAAGAAAGACTTGGAACACATAATACATCATTGAAATGACCATTATCTACTTGAACTATTCCAGATCCTACAACACTAATAGATCTATCATCACCAACTCATATTTTCTTGGTGTTACATTCATTTAGAACATAAAATATGTCTTTATCCTTAGCCATATGATAAGATGCTCTAGAATCAATAAGCCACTCATAAGAAGAAGAAGTATAATTTGTATTGAAGGAGAAACCAAAAGCAGAAAGTGCATGTCCATGAGAAGAAGAAGAAGAAGTATAATCAATACTGATGTTGTGCTTCTTCATCACTGCTTCTAAAGATGCTAGCTTCTTGAAATATTTGGATTCATCATGACCATATTTATCACAAAACTTGCAATGTCGATTAGTCTTCTTATTTTTATATTTTTCTCCTTTGTCACCATTAGGAGCTGAAGCTGTTTAAGTGGGTTTGAGACCCTTATGTTATTTTTTTGGTGAGGATGTTTCTTCTTGGGATTCTTGGGTTTATTTTTTTGCTGGGCGACTAAGGCTTTGTTGGAGGTACCTACAGTGTTGATCACTCCAAGTTGTACAATCTTATCTTGTTCTTTAATCAAAGCATCACAAAAGGACTCAAGAGTGGGTTTTTGATAAGCTTTCCCTAGAGTCTGTCTCATGGCATAAAAGGTAGATACAAACACAAAATATGCACTACCTAGCTTAGAAATAATAAGATAGATGCAACACTCTTCCTCCATCTTTATCTCAGATTCTGCACATAAAATTCTGAGTGTTTTAAACTTAGAAAGATAGTCTTCAATGCAAGAAAAATCACTTGAACTTAAAGTTAGTACTTGATTTTCTAATTGTTGTGCTCGAATAATATTGTGTTTACCAAACACAGATTCAATCATTTCCCAAGCTTCATCGGGGTCATCAATTTCTTTAGGGTGGAACCTTAAATTATGAGATATGGTCATTCTGATTAGTCCACATGCTTCGTCACTCCTATTCTCCCATTTTACTTTCTTATCAGCATTAGTGGGTTCTTTTTCCTTTCCCAAGGTAATCTGGTACAAGCCTATACTTCTTAATAAATCCTCCATATGGGATTTACATTGGAAGTAGTTGGTGTTGATAAGAAAAATATTACTAGAAGAATCCATATTAAATATGTAGATAATATGGATTTAAAAACTGAAACTAATGATCTAGGTGGAAATATCTCGAAAAATTAGGTGGTTTTAAAAAAAACGACACTAAGAACGAACTTCGGATGTGAAAGTTATTCCTTTTTAAAAAAAGGCATAAACAATAACCAAAGGACCACGTGGTGGTGTAAGTTTCTTTATGAAGTGACCCACTTTTATAAAAAGAAGTGGGGATCAATTTTACAATGAAGTTACTTTATAAAATAAAAGCTGTATGAAAAATAAATAACTCTAAAATCAAATATTAAAGCTATTTATAGTGATTCACTTTTATACTTGAAGTGAAATACACTTTATAATGGAGCATGAACTTTTTCAAAAAAAGTAACAAAAATAAAGACTTGAACTCAAGACCTCTTACTTAGTAAGACATATTTTAACCAAGTGGGCTAAAAAAAAATCTTTTCACACAAGATTTTTTTTTTGTTTCTCGATGACAGCAAGGGTTAGATCTCAGTTAGCTTACCTAGAAAATGCACCTTTTCCTATCTATTTATGATTTTACGAGATCACACAGGGTGCGGGGAAAAGAGCATATGCGGATCTAAAAGAGTAGCAACCTGGAAACAAACAATATAAAACCGAAATAAAACCAAAATAATACTTTGCAAAAATTTAAAAAAGGAGTATTCAGGTTTTATACCTCGGGATCTGACTGAAATGGCTGTATCTTGGGAAAAAATAAACCTTTTCAAGTGGAACGAAAAGTGTTGCTAACTGAAACAAGCGTTCTCGACGCAATGGAACAATCTTCTCAGCCCAAAAATGTATGAAAATGGCAGGAAATGGAGATGAGGCAACTCGACTTCACTATCTCGATCTACAATAGGAGCAGGTCTTCAAATAGGCTTTGATACCATGTTCGACAACACAGGTATTCAAATGGAGGACGAACACCTTCAGTAACCACTCACACAACCATATCAAAGATCAACACACTGATGTTTTTGTTTCAGGATAAATCCGTGAGTGCGGACACAAACTGATCTCCCTAGATCCACCTAGATCTAGAACAAAGCGGGACAGAATAATACTCTTTCCCTAGATTTATGCTATTGAATGAACTAGGAAGCAAAGATCATGTACATACCTTATGAATGCTTCCTTGAGTCTCTGTTGTACCAATTTCACTCCAATTCTCTTGCACCGTCAAGAACACAACAGTACAAACCAATCGAAGTGAAGACAATTCAATATATTCAACAACTAATATATACATATGATCAAGGAGTTATGTAATAAAGTGACATTTGCTTTATGGGAAAGAATCATATTACTGTATCATATTAAATGTGAAAGAGAGATTACAACCATGGCCTTGAT
>SNQJ01S0241570.1:0-13459 GCA_010110895.2 Picea sitchensis
TTTACTGTACTGGAATCTTTCTTGCATATGGTCTTCATCATTCTTTGACAGGGCTAAATTTAGCTAACTGTCACTAACATTTGCTCTTTCGTTTTACTTGGCAGGACTATTGCCGAATTTGGCGAATTAGGCACCTTTTGTTTTGTTTAACACCCAACGGAAAAGACTTGGCATAAAAATGTTAAGCTCTATATGAATTTTTAATATATCCAAAAGGACCCAACGGAAATGATCATAAAATCATTTTCCGTACTAACCTCTCCCTTCCGCTTCCATATATATGCAGACACGTAGCTCCCAACGGAGAGTGAGAAATGCCCTCGAATTTCGAACCTTACTTCTTCGTTTCCATACACCAACGGACACTTGGCTTCACCGGAATTCACCAAACGCATTTGCTATTGAACCCTCCGTTTTCCGTTGCAATCTGGGCCATTTATTCTTTGCTAATTGATTCCTATCAGATCTTGATCGTCTGTCTTCGAGATGATTGGCACCGTAGATTCTTTGATCCCGTCAAACTCCCCTATGATCTCCACCCTCTATTTCTCAGCCTCAAATCGCTGCTATGTTCTCGTCCATTCGATTCCCCATGAATCTTGACTGTTCATTTCCTCTCTATTCAACCTCCGCTCAAATCTAAACCATTGAATTCTGGACTGTACATTCTCCTGGCTCTTCTCATCGATCCCGCTCTATTCACCATTGCCGATCCCAAACGTTACACATATATGCAATGCTACGGCTGTTCATACGTATTAGGTTTCCCTTCTGTAACGATGATGACAATTTCACAATACATTTCAATGCTTCATAGAACCGATACCCTCCTGGCGATTCATATATATATATATCTCCGCTTAGCCATGATATGTACAGAATACACATATGAATTGGATTTCCTCCACTGTAACGTTTTCTGAAACTTACAATTCTTTGCAAATCGGCTTAATTCATGCTTTCAGATCGATCAATGAATCAATCGTATCCAATCAATGATAACAGAAATATCCCAATATACACAAATGAACAGAATGATCACATACACTGAGAATCGATTTTAACAGAGTAATAAAACCTTCTTTACAAACTTGAATTCGCCCATAGATAGGTTACAAAACAGAGATGTAGCTCTGCACATGCTCCTGGAATTAGATTCTGAGCTTCTCCTTTTCCCTCCTATGATTCATATATATATATATTCGCTAGCCATGATATGTACAGAATACACAAGCGAATTGGATTTCCACTGTTCGTTTTCTGAAACTTACAAATTCTTTGTAAATCGGCTTAATTTTATACTTTCAGATTGATTAATGAATAAATCGTATTTAATCAATGATAATATAAATATCCCAATATACACAAATGAACAGAATGATTAAATACACTAGAGAATCGATTTTAAATAGAGTATGTAAACCTTTCATAAACTTGAATTCTCCAATAGATCTTTTACAAACCATAGATGTGTCTCTGTGCATGCTCCAGAAATTATATTTTGAGCTTCTCCTTTTCATCTACATTCAAGTTTCTTCCTCGAGCTCTGTGAGCTAACCCTCATCTAGAATAAACTGGATTAAACTAGGTTCAACTATCTAATCTTCAACCAAACTTGTATTTATATTACAGTGGGTTTCTGTTCCTAGATCCTATGATTATGGAACAGAGTCCTTAACAAACTCAATTGACCCCTACGAGTCATCAGTGACTCACTATTCATTAACAAACCCTATCTTATCTTTTACAAGTGGAAAGGATCTAGAATCCTTGTCCATTATTCAAATTTTCCACAAAATAATAAATTATACAAGCGTGAGACCCTAGGTCTCTTTGAATTCTCTAACTTTGTGGAAGCTCGCTGGTGACTTCATTTTCATGGGAGCTTTATGCTCCTGCATCAGAATGATACTACAGTACTTTTAATGATTATTACTTGGATATAGTCAATGACTATAAGCTTATCAGGCAACTTTGTGCTTCTGGATTAGCAATTTTTTGGTAGTCTAATGTATCTGATTGTCTACTGGTTGCTATAGGTCTGCCCTTTGATGCAAATGCAATTTCTTCCAGTTAATAACTCATTGATTTGAGCCCTGTGGCGTGTTATGCACAGCCAATTCGGTAGTTTGTAAATGATACCTACAGTACTTTTAATATCATTGCTTATGTTGTCAATGACTATAAGCTTATCAGGCCAACTTTGTGCTTGCGATTAGCAATTTTTTTTTAGTTTAATGTATCTGTTTTCATTGGTTGCTATAGGTCTTTGTTCTTTTGATGCAATGCAATTTCTTCAGTGAATAACTTAATGATTTGAGCCTATGTGGTGTTTTATGTTTTGGCACAATGAGGACTTGTATATATTGAGGATGAATATCCCATGCAAGAAATTAAGTCCTTTTCATTCTGAGTGCCTTCTCTTTTAAGAGTTCATTCCAACAATTTGACTGAATTAAATGGCATGAAGTTGAATCGATGTTAGGTTGAGTAGATCAATAATCGTATGTGATATAATCCCTCAGTGTTATAGTTACGGGGGATTGAGTTTCTACCAACTCTGATCAAAATCTTATCTTAACGAACTCAAAATTTAAAACCTCAAGACATTATCAGTGCCTCTTGATCAAAATCTTCTCTAACCAACTCAAAATTTAAAACCTTGATACATTATCAGTGCCTCTCGATAAACAAATTGAGCCAATTTCTATTTTGAAAGGAGCCAAAATTTTGATACATTATCAGTGCCTCTTGATCAAAATCTTCTCTAACCAACTCAAAATTTAAAACCTTGATACATTATCAGTGCCTCTCGATAAACATATTGAGCCAATTTCTATTTTGAAAGGAGCCAAAATTTTGATACATTATCAGTGCCTCTCGATAAACATCAATTTCTATTTTGAAAGGAGCCAAAATTTTGATACATTATCAGTGCCTATCAGTGCCTGTTGATCAAAATCTTCTCTAACCAACTAAGTTTAAAACCTTGATAAATTATCAGTGCCTAGCCAAAATTTATATGAACTTTGCTCTATAAGCACTAAACTGTTGTAGTGTTACACTAACGCATTGACATAACAATTGTGTAACTATCTAGCACTCCTTTCTGTAGAGAGTTTACCTCGATTAGTTGGTCACAAACGTGACAGTATGAACTAGATGCAAGAGAATACTTTACATGAAAATCAATGAAGCAAACACAACCGATGATTCAAGGTGTATTACAACACAGGAAATTTGTTTTTCAAAATTAGTACTGCTCAATAGTAAGCATTTACAACACAGGAAATTTATTTTTCAAAATCAAAACTTCCCAATAGTAAAGCGTTTTTAGCATTTTTCATGATTTAATATCACATCACCGGGAATTTTTATTTTTTCTTTCAAACTTTGCACAGTAGAAGCATCAATAATGATTGTCTTAGCAACTCCATTTTTCAGAACTTTCCCAATGTAAAGAATCGTTCATGATTGCCTTGGCACAAGACATTATGGGAATTACAGATGTTTCATTATTAAATTAGCATTTATTTTATTAGTAAATTCTGAAAATGATCTTAAAAAACCATATGGGAGCTATTTTATTCATAAACCACTAATTTACATTTACATCGAATCAAATATCATAAAAGAACTCACTTTAAATTCGAGTGATAGATTAGGAACGAATATTAAAAGGACATCTGAAGGTCGGTTTAGGAACGAATATTAAAACTGAACTGTTGGCTCTTTGGGGACTTCTGAGCCTGCATTGCGGGATTATCTCTGTTCATCTTCGGAGACTCAAAAGTAATTGTGGATTGGTTCAATGGAGAGGCTAACCTGAATGTTTTGATTCTCCAGGACTGGAAGAATATGATACTGTCACTTCGACCCAGCTTCTCCTTTATCAAAGCTCTTCATATCCATCGAGAATACAACACACAAGCCTATTCTCTGTCCAAGCAGGGTCTCTCTGGCCAATTGGGTCTCTTACAGGTTGAAGAATCTGATGAAGACTCTTTGATTTCTACTTTCTCCATTTCACTTTTCTGAAAAATCAGAGCTCTGTGACCACACTTTAAGAAGACTGTCATAATTTTGTGAGCTCTGTTTTACTACACCTGTTGCTTTGGTCAACTAGTAAGGATTTTCTATCTTCAGATTTTTAGTATGTAATAGGTCTTTTATCATATTTCTGTAATTAGAAGAATGAGAGAAGCACACAGTAAATGTGCTCTGTGGCATGTAGCAGTCTAGACTTAGCTATATATTGTATCCAGAAAGATCTATTAATCAATATGAAATAAATAGACATGTTTTGGCATTCTTTCTTTCTGCGGAAAAATAAAGGAACCTCAATTTTAAATTCGAGTGATAGATTATAGATCACAGTGAGGTCACGTCATTCAAAATATTTCAAAGTAAATATCAAATGGTTTGAGGTCACGTCATTCAAAATATTTCAAAGTAAATATCAAAGTAAATATAAATATTTCGATATCAATCGTGTGATCAATTGGTTTCTCATACTTGTGTGGCGCCCTTGATTGATGAACGTGCGCGGGATTGAGTATTGGGTCACTGACAAAACTGGGGTGCTGCTGTGCAGATCACGCTCTAGATGATCTTGGTGTCTTTATTGGGATTTCTCCTTCGTTCACACTATTGAGCAGATTATGCTCTCGATATTTTTTGGCTTCTTAATTGAGATCTCACACAGTATTATTTCTACACATCGAACAAGTCTATTGGCCAAAGTTCATAATAATTCACTTTTATTTGGAAGTTTGTATTTGCATGGTTTAAGACGGCATCTTGTTAGGTGGCTATTGAACATCTCAATTCTTGAGCTCGATCATGGATACTTTGTAAGATGATATTTGCAAATGTGTAATGGATGCATTTCAAAGATATTGTGATCAACTTTATTGTTTTAAAAGACCGTTGCATTAATCTCACCATGTAGAGAACAAAATTGAATGGACAAGAGAGTTGTTCATTTGATTAAAGGGGAGGAAATGAATGCCAATGCCCCATGCATTTCATGCGTCGACAGGCCAAATTAAGAGATAAAGGGATATAAGAGGGGTCAAAAAGATATTGCTATTTTGCGTTGAGTTGCAAGTATTTTTAAAGTTTGTTTAAATGTTACTAATGATAGTGAATTTTATGAAGTTGTTACTTTTTATCACCAAGTTCAAATCCTTTTTGTGTTGTGTTTAGTGAGCAAATTGTTGATTATCTATATATAATCTATTCATGAATTGTTGAACTAGTATTGTGTTTAGGGTTTTATTTAGATACCATCATCCAAATCAAAGGAAAACCTTTCTAAAAGGAATTATCTAGAGGGAAAACCTTGATTGTTTTTCTAAAAAGAGTGATCTAGAGGGCAAAAGGATCTTGATTATGACTCACTATGATAGGGATGTGATGGTGTCAATCTGTATCTTAGGAAATACTTATCTATATTTTAGGAAATACCTATGTTGCATGAGTGAGAATGTGGATAAGTGGATAGAGACACTTGAAGAGATAATGATAAAATTGGTAAGGTCAATCGAGGACAAAGTTAATCTAGGACAGTTGGATAATGATAAAAATTGAAGGTCAACTATGTGACACAAAGTTGATAATGATAAAACTAGCTAGTCAATCCAGACAAAGTTGTTCACCTAACAAGTAACAACCACAATATTGAAATTACCAAATTTAAATTGTAAATTAATAATTATATGAATATATTTAACGCTATTGAAAATTTAATATCCATAAATATTCATTAGAAATGAGAAAGTAAAATTGAAAATACACATAAAGTTTCAACATCTTTAAAAATTAAATACATATATAAACTTCAAACATTTTTTGTAAATTTGAAATGTTTATTCCTGCTCCGATTGGAAAAAACTAAATAGTGTTTCATATCCACAACCATAAAGGATGTAGCATTAATTTTTTTACTTAATAATATCTAGTGTAGTTTGGGCCTTTGTTTTATAGTGATATTTTAAATAAATATAGGGAAAATACTCTGTAATAAATTGTGTATTTGTAATAGTGAAATAAAATATTTACATTTTAACTAGTAGAATTTAATCTAAAGTTCTCATTTCAAAACTAATTCCCAAGCTCCCCATTTTTGATGTTGAAGCTCCCAAGTTCCCAAAATAGTTCCTAGCCAATTGGGAAAGTTCAACAGATGTTGAAAATGCTGGAAAATACATTACTCATGAATAATTTTATTATTATTTTAGAAATTATCTATTTTCTTAGAAAATAGAACTTTGTTATAGTGATTATCCTTGAATTGTTGATCAAAACAACATATGGTATGTTGACATAATGTTATAGAGGTTATACATACACTATAAATTATGTTTGTATCTTTATTAATTTTATTTTTTAATTAAAATGAGAAGACCATCTACTGAATCTTTAGAAAAGAATTCTCCAAAGCTCAAGCAGCATATGCTAATGAGAAGTTGTGTGACAGAGAAAAGACCATCTCATTAAATTTTGTGAAAAGAAAGACCTAAAGCTCAAGTCTTGATTTGATTTGAAAAGATATATATCTCAGAGCATTTATCACTGGCGCTTGCTAATGAAAAGTTTATAGTGATGAGAAGACCATCTTACTAAATCTTTAGAAAAAAAAGACTCCAAAGCTCAAGCCTTGATTTGATTTGAAGAGATATATCTTTACTATTTATTACTAGAAAATGTGATCAATTTTAAAAATATTGTTTTTATTTTATTTTTAAGAGATCATTAGAATTTATATTTGTTTTAATTTTTACCATATTTCTTGAAAATCTACAATTTTTTTTAACCAAAATCCTACAAATTTATAGATCTCAAAGAAACCAAATTTTTAATTTGTATTTAAAATTTTCTAAAATGTTAAAATTGTTCATTTCTATCAAGTCATTGTATTAGTTTTTGTTCTGGATCTCCAATATTTGTTGGTTGGCAGTGAATAATTCCTTTATTGTGGTTCTGGAAGGGGGAGAAGATGTTGATTAAAAAGTTGGAGAGTACCTTGAAGTTGTAACTTGGATGCAAGAAAGTTGGTCATAGTACCATATGCATTTGGAGAATGTACCTGCAGAGAAAACACTTCCAAAAGAAGATCCGCTTTCTGTTTTTACCAGTAGAATGAACTTTGCATAATTTGCTATCAGTGAATTTTATCATTAGACAATTCCCCAACTCTTGCTCATAGGACTATCCCTCCTGCAATTTGTTTTTTTAGTACATGTAGTATACATTTGTTCGTAAGTCCTTTCTATGGATTTTTGTGAATCACTGGGTGTAACTGTTTTGCTTTGAATTTTGAGAAAGAATATCTCCCGCCTTTCTACTCCAGGATGAAAGAAATTTAGGTGGGAAAGCAATCTTAAATCTAATATCGACTTGAAGTGAAATGCATATTGATATGCTATGCCCATTGTCTATGGTGATAAAATACTTTTAACATAGATTAGTAGAGTAGTGTGTCAGCAAATCACAAAAACAACCCTGGGCTTTCTTCAACGGCGATGAGTCAGCAAATTCCCAAAGAACAATAATCTTCCCACAACGACTGGCTCCTTGCACGGAAATAGAAGGCAAATATATGCACAGTTTTTGAAATCTCATATAAAAGAAACATATATGCATAGGGTTCCAAGGTTTTATCATTTTTTGGCAATATAAAAATATATTCAATTTTCACCGAAAAAGGGAAAAGGAAATTACAGTCGTTGAGCCCTTTTTTCCTCTATTTTGGGAAGTATTGTGTAGTTTATGGGCATGTTTATTAACATTTTAAATGAAGTATTAAATGAGAAATGCTGAATTTAAAAACTCCAGATGTTAATTTTTTCTTAAGTTTAGTGTGAAATAAAGTTTAACAAAATTGAAGAATATTTCTATTTTGTAATAGAAGTATTGATAAGAGTTAAAAACTTGTTTTGTAGTGTAGTATCTTTTGTGCATGATATTCTTCATTTTCTTGATTCTGTAGATTTGATAAGCAACTCACTATGTCTAAATTGTTAAACTTATTCATTAATTCAGATAAATTAGATGGACCCAAGAACTAGAAAGGTTAGAGTAGTCATATGCAAAACAAACTAATTTATGAGTTGTAGAGATGTAGTGGCCATAAAACTCTAATTAAGCCTATTGATGCTAGAGATTTGGTGAAATCGTAATTAAAATATGCAAATGCATTTGTGCTAGAGATTTGGTGAAATTGGAATTAAGATATGAAAATGCATTTGTGCTAGAGATTTGACAAAATTGGAATTAAAATATGATTTTTTGGCTAGTCTAAAATGCAATTGGCGTTTGGATTGCAAGGCAATTTTTGGGTTGGTTGATTTTCAAACAAAGCTTTTAAACCAACTATTGGGTAAAGAGGGAGATGTTTTGGAGTGCATCTTTCTTTTGAAAAATATTATATTGGAAATATTAAAATGTGGATTTAACGATGTAGAAGAAAGTTTTATGATTTTTAGATAAACATTTTTTGAAAACATTACAAATAACTAATAATTTGGAAAATCAAACTTTTGATTCTCTTAGTGATTTGTTGATTCAACATAACAAGTTCTTTGGCAAAAGAAGAAAGTGTTAAGGATTTTTATATAAACATTTTTGAAAACATTACAAATTAGTAATAATTTGGAAAATCAAACTTTTGAAAAATTCATACATTTTCAACACTTAAACCAAAGAGATTAAGCCACATTATACTTTTATTGTAAGTACATTTTCCTCTTCTACTATAATTGCAAATGTCCTCTTCTTGCAAAATAAAAAACTTCTGAAAAATTCATACATTTTCAACACTTAAACCAAAGAGATTGCCACATTAAAAACAAATAATGGGAGAAGAATTCACTCAAATGAATCTAATGATTATTGCAGGAAAATTGGAATCAAAAGGAAGTTGACAAATTATTATACTCCACAACAAAATAGGGTCACAAAAAGAATGAATAGAACTCTAATGGGAATGACAAGATCTATGCTACATTTTAAGTGGTTAAGCACAAAATATTGGTTTTAAATAATTCATACAATAACATATCTAAAGAATCAATTATCCGCATTTGCCTTAGATGGAATCACTCTATATGAAACATGGTATGGTACTAAGAATTGAGTAAGTTGTCTTTGAGTTTTTGGCTCCACTTGTTATTGCTTAGTTTTTAAGGAAAAAATGACTATGCTACATTTTAAGTGGTTACACAAAATATTATTTTAAATAATTCATACAATAACATATCTAAAGAATCAATTATCCGCATTTGCCTTAGATGGAATCACTCTATATGAAACATAGTATGGTAATTAAGAATTGAGTAAGTTGTCTTTGAGTTTTTGGCTCCACTTGTTATTGCTTAGTTTTTAAGGAAAAAATGACTATGTTGCAAAATTCAAATATAAAATGTATTCTTATTGACTATTCAGAGGAAAAGAAAGGTTACATGTTGTTAACTAATGAGAAATTCATTATCAATCAGGTCATTGTATTTGATGAGACAAAGTCAAATAGTTGAAGGGATTGATACTTTCCTTGGAGAAAAATGTAATTCAAGTTAAAACAATTTCTAAAAAGAAACCAGATTGGATTTGAGGAAGACTTGATGTTTGTAGCATCCAACAAGTACTTCCATATTGATTTTGAGGTTCAATATGGAAGTCAGTCACACGTCTCCAAGGACTTGGGGTACCCATTTTACTAAAGTGAATGTACTTTTTTCTACGATTGAGTTTAATTTAATGAAAAACTAAAGTCTTGATTTAGTCTTTGGCTTAAGTGAATTAAATAAATCTCAACCATTGATCCAAGTGTTGGTTGTGATCTAATATTAAACCATTGATCACTCTGAAGATCTAGGGTCTTTGATTTGGAGTAAACCCTGGTTATAAAATATGACTAAGGTGAAAGGAGAAGACACACGAGTGAGATAGTGATCCCACCCCATTGGGTGGAGTGGGGATCCTCATCCAAATGAAATGTGCCTCTCAGAAAGGAAACAAAGGAAGAGGGCTACCAAGATCAAAATGATAGATCCCGGAGCATGTACTATTTTTTGCTATTTCTTTGTAGTTTTCTCTCTGGTCATTTTCCAAGACGAAGCTTAGATTCGACCCTGCAAAATCAATGCTATAGGTTTTTTTGTGGGTTTTTTCCTAGGGTAAAGCACTTACAAATTATGTAACATGTTTGGTTTCTCATTCTTGCTTCCACTAATTTATTTCTTGCACCGTTAAAACCTATCGGTTTCTTTTATTCAATAAATTCTATGTATTGTTGGCCACAACGCATTTGTTGTGGAAATAAATTGTTGGTGTTGGGGTGAAATTCTAACATGGTATCATATCTTGTTTAAAGGAAGCTAGTTGCATAGATTGCACTTGTTGTTCAAAAATCTTCTTTATTTTTGCAAGTTGCAATGATATATATATATATATTAATGATTTACATAAATAAATTCATAGTGAAAGTTCAAGAAACCAAACATATTTACACATAATTTCTGAGTAAACACCCCTAGAAACCCAAAGGGAAAACTAGTACTAAGATGATTCTTTTAAGATAAAATCTGACTTCGCCTTGGAAAATCAATTCACCCTGGAAAATACAAACTAGCAAGAACACCTATCACACCTCAAGACCGTTCCTCTGATCTTGTTGGTCAAGCATTTCTTTTATTGCCCTTTCATATATATATATGTTGAAAGAGGCAACAACCTGCAATGGTGGTAATGGATTGCAAAGTAGTCATAGTCACATGATCGCGTAGTAGTAGGCGTGGATGCCTTTTATTCAATAAATATGCATAATAAGTTTATTACAACAGGTATTTGCTAGGAAATAAATTGTCTAAAAAAGGGTGAAATTCTAACATGGCATTAGAGCTAAGATGAAGAGAGAACATTTCACAAGAGAAAGTGAAAAAAAAAAAAAAAACAATTTTATTTTATTTTGTAGGCTGCAAGGATATATGAAAGAGGCATCGGGCCAGTACAATGGTATGGACTACAAAGCAATTGTATAGTCATATGTCGTGCAGAGTAGCTTACAGGGAGTTGCGTGGATAGATGTTGGGTGAAGAAAGGTTGTGGGGCAGTTGCAGGAGTAGCCAACAACGGTTGCGGTAAGAGTTGTTGGGTGCGGGAGGTCGCAGATTGAGTGATAGAGGGAGGAAGGTGCAGGGAGGTAGCAGACGATAGAGGAAGTTGGGTTGGGAGTAGTTGCAACCATAATCGTAGCCACTAGGTGTTGGAGGAAGAAACGAGCTACCACACCAGCCACCTTGGCATAGGCCGCAAGGCGTAGCTACTAGGAGCAGTCATAGGGAAATCATTGGGTAGTTGTAGAGATCATCGTATAGCTATAGGAGACTCGGGTACATTGTACAGGGCACATGTAGGAAGTCTTGCCAGCAGAGTCCAAGAATTAGAAAATTTGTGTAGGGTGGCTTGTTGAATAGTGGCAAAGTTTCGCGTAAGGGTCCGAGTAGCTAACAGAAGAAATTTCGGATAGGTGAAGGACTTTCACTTAGAGATCTATGCCACAAGAGCACACGTGAGCATAGATTTTTGCTCATGCGGACCGAAGTTACCCACTTTGGAGGAAAAATAAGGACTTGCCTCATGTTCGAGTCAAGAAGGACCTAAACCAAGGGGATTTCTGATGGGCGAAGGACTTTATCGAGAGACTGGGATGGAAAATCTATTGCGTCATGACTCATAGATAAGAGAAGTACCCTTTACTCAATGGGATCTTGTAAGGATGAAGGACTCTTCATCTAGAGATCCGTACCAAAGGAGAAGAGAAGCAAAACATAACAACAACATACAAATTTCATAACAAGGGAAAATCTGAGCCACAAAAGCTTTAGGAGTTGGATCTATTTTTCTTTTCTCAATGGACAAACAACATGATGGGGACACATGAGTTGTTCACCAATTTGTCAAAGAGACTTGAATATGCATGTGGAGCTTGACACCAATGCCAAGTGTGGTGTAAGTAGTGGGGACAATCATGATCTAGCTAGAGTCAGGAGGTTCTCCGAGGTGGTAGATAAAGTGTTGTATGCCTTTGGAGCTTAAAAATGAATTTGTTCTCGCTTGATAATGGAGGACGAGGGATACACCATCTCTTTCGAGGATGGTCAGGTTCTTATTCAACCAAAAATATTTGACATAGACTTAGCTCGAGTTCTTAGTGTCAGAGAGGGAAAGGTATGCCACGTTGCGTGATTGCTTGTAGGTAATCCCATAATCTTGGATCATGGAATCGCATGTCAGTGATAGAGGGTGAGGAGCAGGAGGCTCCTTAAAGGGTGAGTAGAGTTGACATACTTATAGTGTGACGAGTCAACCTTTACATGGGAAGAGGGAGGTAGCCCCTTCGCCTTTGTAAAACCTAATTGGTATGAGATGGAATTGATGGATGCTCAAGAGAAAGTTGAGGCTCCTAGAGCAATACTGAGGGCGTGTCGTTCCAGTTTGTCCGAAACCATTGAGGAGGGAAAATTCAACAAGAGCGAGGGATGTCTTTAGTATAGATGATGTGTATACATCATGTCGGTTTGAGGGAGAATGAATATTAGGTGGCTCTTTGAGAGGTACATTCCTTGCCAAGAGGAAGTGTTGATGTTTGTAGCATCGAATATGTACTTCCACATTGGTTTTATGTCTAACATGTGGAAGTAATCCTTAATACCTCTGAAGACTTAGGAAATTCAGTTTATTAAAGTAATTATGAAACTGAATGCCTTTTTATGATTAATTGAGTTTAATTTAATGAAAAAGCTAAAGTCTTGACTTAGGCTTTGGCTTAAGTGAATTAAATTAAATCTGAGCAATTGATCTCAAGTGTTGTTGAGATCTAATCTCAACCATCGATCACTTTGGAGATCTAGGGTTTTAGATTTATGATAAACTCAACATTATAAAAAAAAACTAAGGTGAGAGGAGGAGACATACATAAAGTGAGATAGTGAGATCTCATTGTATTGGCTGGAGAAGGATTTTCTTCAAAGTGTGTAAGGGCAGGGTCTGAGGAAGGAAGCAAGGGGTAACAAAGGAAGTATCGAACGATAAGATCGAAGGACAGATCTTGAGGTGTGATAGACTATTCTTGTTGTTTTGTATTTTTCCTCAGGTGGGCCATTTTCTGAGGACGAGAGCCTAGATTTTATCTTAATAAAATCATCATAGTACTGGTTTTCCCTTAGGGGTTTTTTTCTAGGGGTATTTACCTATAAATTGTGTGTGCAAATGTGTTTAGTTTCCGATTTTGCTTCTTTATAATTTATTTTTGTAAATCGTTAAAACTCTGTTGTGTTTTTTATTCAGTAAATCTGTGTAATAAGTTTATTACAACAAGGTATTTGCTAGGAAATAAATTTTTGGGTGTTGGGTGTGAAATTTAACAACTCTTAGCCTCCAACATGAATGTTCAAGA
>SNQJ01S0241572.1:0-12163 GCA_010110895.2 Picea sitchensis
TATAATGCCCTATTTTACCACACTTCCAACATTTCCTCAAAGATTTTCCTAGAGACTTAGATCTACCTGTATATTTAGATCTCCACCCCGAAGGCTTACCAAGCTTCCTGTCTTGGGTATGCCCTCTTACAAATAAAGCATCTGTGTTGTGACCATCCATGCTTTTTCACCTCATCTCTTCAGATAACAAGGATGCAACTACATCCTCATACTTCAATGTAGATTGAGGGGTACTACCTATTGCTACAACCAGATTATCCCAAGAGTCTGGAAAAGAACATAACAAAGTAATACACTTATCTTCTTCTGCAATCATAATATTAACAAAGCCAAGTTGACTTACCAAAGTATTAAAGGCATTTAGATGTTCTGTCACAAAATCTCCATATTCCATCCTAAGATGATACAGCTTCTTTTGAAGAAATAGCTTGTTTACCAGGGACTTTGATTGATACAAATTCCCCAACTTATCCCATATTTCCTTGGCTGTAGATTCTCCTGAGGTATTCAACAACACTAAATCTGCCAGGCAGAGTCGCATAGTACTCCTTACTCTTCTGTCCAACTTCTCCTAATCTTCCTTTGACATACCAGTAGGTGGTGTACTATTATTTTATGCATTAGTAGGTTGTGTACCAGTCGTCTGTGTGTCGGTAGGTTGCGTACCAGTCAACGATGTACCGGGATCCACAACGATCCATTGTTCTTTTTCTACAAGAAGGTCCTGCATCTTCAGCTTACATAGCTCAAAGTCTTTACCGTCGAACTTCTCTATCTTGATTCTAGAAGAACTCTCCATTCCTCTTTTTTCACTCAAATCACCACTGCAAAATCTCCCACTAAACCCAGGTTTATCACAGACTCAAGATAAACTTGATCTATCAAGACCGAGCCAAACCCTCAACAACAAAGGCATCCCTCTAAAGCCAAAAATGAGCTTCGATACCACATGTAAGTTTTAAACCTGTGAAGTAAAGCAATGCATATAGATTCTTAAGAAAAATAGAATTTAATCAATGGCTCATTCACATAGTACATAAAGATATATATCGGAAACCCTCAACCGGTAAAACCTTTCTTATATTCATTATATCGAATTTCACCATTCACTATACAATATATACAATGTTTTTAGTTATTCTGTAGATACCAAAACCCTAATCCCTAAAACCGGGATTATTTTTAGTAAACCACTAAAAATAGCAAAAACCGCCCAAAAACAAATTTTGGGGCGCTACCACGGGCTACGCCTGGTGTCGAACACTGCGCGTAACCATGGGGGGGCATACCTGCCCCCTTGAGACCCCCCTAGGAAAGCGCCCGGCGCACACGGCACAAACATAGCACTACTACGAGGGATCGTCAAACGCAGTTGTCATATCTCACGCACCCACACACACACATGCAAAGAATATAACACATACCCAACAATACTTTTGTCCAAGGAGCAACTATTAGAACAAATAGAAGCCTTAAAAGTTGCATGGGAAAATGAATTCAGTGACTTGGTTGAATTCTCCAAGAAGAAGTAGAAAGGTGGTTTGTCCGATACATAAATATGAACGATGATATTGAGGACAAATTGCACCAATTAAGCATTGATTTAAGAGGATTGGAGAATGAATTATTTGTAATAAAAACCAAGATTGAAATAAAAGTTCTCCGATGAGGGAGTATATAAAAGAATGGTTAAAAAAATCATTAGTTAATATAACCGAGACATATTAGAAAGAATAAATTACAATAGTTATGCCACCTCCAGTACAACAACAACAATCTACAAAGGACACTTCAGCAAGAAAATGAAGGGTTCAAAATTTCCATCGTAGTAAGTCAAGTAGTAACCTTTGTCTTTCCCTCATCATTCTTTCTTCTTCAATCAATTGTCATTTTGCCTTTTGTGTTCCCAACAACCTATCAAACCTAATGATGACCCTTGATTGTTTTATTTTGTCTTCCAGGTCTCTCTTTCATTTTATGGTTCGTGGGAGCCCCATCCCAGTCATCTTTGAAGGACAAACACAATTTATTTTATTTGTAACCCCATACGTTACTGCTAATTTTATTAACACATCTATTATTTTTTTACGTTCCCATAGAACTAGTTCGAGACATAACATTATTGATCTCTCAAGACTTTAATTTTAAGCATGATATTTCAAATGTGTCTGTCAAAATATTTATTGAATTCAATGAAAAAATCATTTGGACTTCTTTGGAATATGTGGTCCACACTTTCCTTTCCTTTGTTGAATATTGTGTTCTACTTTGATGAATGTTGTGATGGAAATGCCATCCTATGTTAATGTATACTCTTTTGGTTTACAAATCGTGTAACATAGTGTGAATATTTTATTTTTCAAGATACCCGGTCCTTCTTAGGTATTCTTTGCATATGAATATTTATTTCAAGAATAAATCTTGGTCGTTTCTCATGCATATTTTTTGTTTTTGTATGTTATTTAAAATTGAGGAGTACCACCGCTTTAAAAAAGTAGGGAGATTTATCATCTTGAGGTTGACTTAAATACCATAATACACTCTTTCAAATCAACATTTATCTACCCTTTCACAATGATATTTTTTTTATTAGGGACGTCCATATTTGTTAGCTTTGTATATATGTCTTTAGTGAATTGAGTGTTTGTTGGATTAGGATTGCTCATTACATTGGATCCCAAAACCTATCACTATTAGATTAATAAAAAAAATTGAGTTTGGTGGTGTGCATTGAACAATAAGCATGCACCAATGCTTTGTTTACATGAAAGTGCATTGCTTGGTACCTCCATACTTGAAAAAAAAAATTGCAGTGTGCAATATATAGTAACGACACATCAATGTGTTTTTTAATGTATAACGCACCTCTTAGATATGGATTTTTTTTAAATGTTTTTGGTTTTAGCAGTGTGCACTATGCAATAAACATGCATCGATGCATCTCACTATATATTATGAGCCATTGTTTATGACTAGATAAATTACATCGCCTAACTTGAAAGCAATTTTAGCCTGAAATTATTTACTTAGTTTGTAAAACATATTTTGTAGTTTGTATATTTCATTATGCAAAGTTTCTATTGATAGAATATGCATGATGGAAGATCAAGGAATAAAACTTGTAATGAGTGCAAGGAAAGTGCATCCCAAGAAGAGAACATGGCAAGTTATTTGAAATTTTAATATAAAAGTAATATAATTCAATTAATTATAGATTTAAGCGATGTGTATTGGTTAACATGTTTCATGTAGGGAAAAACTTGAAAAAAATCGATAAGATTGACTGCAATATTAGTCACAAAGAAATTAAAATACTTATGGAAATGTTGCAAAGACGGGAATTAGGTGGATCAAAAGGTGGTCAAGATGAAGATTTTATTTGACATTTTACTAATAATATACTCTTAACCATAATAGCTAGCATGTTTCAAACATTTGATTTCTCTTATGTTGAATGTCATGTAGGGACTGCATCAAGGGAACATAAGGCCTTCCTAAGAAGAAAATAATTATGAAGGATGTAAATGATGAAGAATTAGTCCTCGGTTCATATGGAGTGGTGCTAGAAGTTAATGAGAGGGGAATTTGTTTTTATAAAGCTATGAGAGATATAGTAGATAGTGGAAAGAACATATACATGTTCTTTTCACTTCAAGTACAAAAATCAATTCAATGAATCCAAGAATAAAATTATATTTAAAATACAACAACCATTTTTGGAGCAATGGTGAATGAGACCTATGAGACTTGCAATAGAAAAATCATATAATAATAAAAAAGAGTCATTTAAAAAGTGTTAATATGAATATGCTTTTCTATAATATGTATATACAAGTCCAAAAAATTACCAATTTAATGTTTCGGCTACATTTACTTTCATATAAATATTAATACATTTTTATTATTTTGTTTTTTTAAGAAGATTAAGAAAATTCTAGTGAAAAAATGACATGATATCTTAAAAATGTTGATAGGGATGTCCAAGAAAGTGTACAAATAGATGGTGGATGAAATGAGAATAGATGGATTGTCCCCAAGGTGTAGGACAGTCGGTGATGGAGTGTATTGTTAACGAACTCTGTGATGTTAAAGTCATCAGTTCGAAACTTGCGGGGACAAAAAATCCAGCCATGTTAAGAGTTGGTGTGGCTCAGGCCGGGTGCGATCCCCGAGTGATTTTGATGGCTTAGATGCCCCTGAGTCATGGTTTCTTAGCCACAGGTTAGTCCCACATGTCACAAAAAAACTAACAAACAAACAAAAAAATGAGAATAGATGGATCATAGGAGGAGCTATCTCAACAACAACATGCATCAAACTTAAGCAATCATTAAAAAAAAAATGTAAATGATAGTTTAAATTATCAAATCAAATACTAATTTTCAATTGTTTCATTGTTACAGAAAAGAAAATAAAATGGAACTCATTTCTAGCACATAAACACCCAGGAAAAAAATGGTTGATCACTAATTTTGTCAGTACTTACATTTTATATTTGATGTGATGTTTACATTTTAATTAATTCACAATTATCCATGGATGTTTTCTAACAATGCTAAAGTACAAACAAGATTCATCCAAACAATTGCTTGAAATTGAACTAAGTATGGGTTGTGAGTATTTATTGGAGAATCAAGTATTAATTGAACAATTTGTATGTAGTTGTGTTGTTTTATTTCCCTTATTTTGTTATTAAGGGAGCCACAAGAAACCTTTAATTATATCTAAGCTTTGGCATAGCTTATGAAACTAATAGGAGACAAAGTATGGAGAGGAGCAAAAAGAAGATTTTTTGAGAGAGAGCATGAGGAATGGCTTCAAAAGAATGTGTATTATTTATGAATCAATCACTATTGTGGTACATTTTTTATTTACACAAACATATATATTATATTATAAATGTAAATATACTCATTACACTTTATTTCTATGTTTGTAGATGGAATGTGAAGAGACGGAAAAAAATAAAGCATCAATAAAATGTTCTAAATAATCTAAGTACAATATCCCTTATAAGTGATGAAGAAATGAGGCATGCAAGAAACTCAAGCAATGATAGTAGTTTGAGAAATGGATGATGACCGCCAAAATTGAATGTTACAAGTTGTAGATTCTGAAATGATTGTCTGTGGCAATCAAACATTTTGTTTACTGTGGATTTATTGTCCCAATTGGATGACAACATGTTACCAATAATTGTAACAATTATTTAGTGACATTTTGAATATTATAGACCTTTATGTTGTCCCATTTTTTATGATGAAGGATCCCTTATTCATATATAATAAAATGGGTTTCTTATTTTATTGCATTGTCCAATGTCATAAAATCTTACGTTCTAATTAAATATATTGTCCAAATTGGATGACAACATGTTACCAATAATTGTAACAATTATTTATTGACATTTTGATTATCATGGACCTTTATGCTGTCCCATTTTGTATGATGAAGAGTCCCTTATTTGTATATAATAAAATGGGTTTCTTATTCTATTTCATTGTCTAGTGTCGTAAAATCTTATGTTCCAATTAAATATATGGATGATTTTCATTGTTACAATGAACATAGGTGTAATTAGTTAGTATATTTTTTAAACAATAGAATACATTAATGTAATGAATATATTCAAAAAAACATAATTAAAATATAAAAATCAATATTATTATTAAAAATATTTTTTTTTATGATGATTAATTGAAAGTTTATAAAAAATCAAGAAGTTGCATCTGATATTTTAAACATGGAAAAAATTGGCACTAAAACATATCAATACATTCTATTCATCGGAATGCAATGGTGTAGTTTATACATGTGTATGCACCAGTGCATATAAATGGTTCTTAAGTATTGATATGTTATACATGTTCAAACACATCGATGCTAGTAACTGTCATAAGTGCACCAATGCTCCTAATGACAACAACAATGATTATTCTCTTCAATGTCATTGTTGTCGTTAGGTTATCATCACTATTACATGGCATTACAATATGGATGGGGATATATGCATCGGTTCTTTTACATATATAATACACACCATGGCATTAATTTTATGCAATATGCATCAATGCCTTAAATTATAATACATATCAGTGCATTCAATATATATAATATGCACCGGCACTTTAAAAATATAATATATATCGTTGTGTGTTAACTATCATCACATTGTTGTGTATCACATATGGGTACACCAGTGCGCCTAATGGATTGGAAGCACACTGGAAAAAAACCTCCATTAGAACCTTTGGCTACCCATAATTTTTAGCTATAGTGATTATCTAGTAAAACCTCTACTATCAAAAGTAGTGGTTTTCTTGACAATTTTCCCCAATCTTGCAACATTAAAAACCTATGCAAAAACCTCCACTAGGTAGTATTTTCCTTGTAGTGTTTCATATAGATCAACTATTCCCTCTAACTATTACTCTCTCTTAAAAGTCTACTTCCTAAAGTAACATTTGAAAGAAAAAAAATCATAAAATTGTCTTGATAACTCTAGTACCAATCTTCTTTCATTAACTTCCTATATCCCTTGAATGTGTTGACAAACTTTAAATATAACATATGACATCTAATGAGTGTGAAACAATAAGCACGCAAACCAAAAATGGCAGAGGCCTCAATTTTCAAAGATTAGTATTTCTATTGAATCATGTTAATATATAGATTACCAATAGAAGCCTATTTTTAATATATGCAATTTTATATTGAATGCATTTCACTAATCTTGTTTGATTTAGTTATTACAAGCATACTGGTGAATTCATATATGCACCTACAAGCATATCAATAGATCTATTCTTCATATTCTAGTCACAATGCATATTTTGTCTGGTTTGGTACTAGTCAATTTGTTCTTCATATTCTAGCTACAAAGCATATTCTAACTACAAAGCACTTACAAACACATTGGTTTGATATATGCAAACACTTTCTAATTATATGCTATTATGAAATCCCTACGTATTCCCTGATGATTAAATGAAGGATTTGATGGAATATCAAGGATGCCAATAATTACAATCCATCACAATTACATGTTGAAGAGTTTGGTCTTAACTTAACCTTAACACAAACCATGGGAATCATTTGGTTTCTCCTTGACAATTTTAAATGGAAATTTAATTCTTATGATGAGTCCTCCCACACTCTATCTATCATGTGTAAATGTCAAACATTTGGAGGTGTTTGAGAGAAAGACATTTCCCAATTATTCCCACAACTAAACAAGGGGGTTAAGGGATTTATCATGTCACATAGGACTAGAGGGTTCTTAGGAAAAGGGTTCAATGCACTAATTAGGCCTATTTTCCTATTCAATTCCCTCCATGTTRTTTAATATCCTTCTCTCCCACTTCTTCTAAATGTGTTCTCTTCCACTCTTTCTCTTCCCTTTGTCACATTCTTTGTTATTCCATTTGTTGACATTATAATTCTCTTTATAGTTTAGACTCATGCCCCTTCTTTTATTTTGTAGCAATTTTAGTTGCCTTGTTATTCCTCTACTTGTTCTGTATTCCTGTGTTTACCACTTCCAATTATTTCTTCATTTCCTATTACTCAAAGAGGATATTAAGGAAATGTTCTAAAGTGATTTTTCTGGAGTATAAACTGAGTCAAATTGGACAGTCAACTTAAGTCCTTGGATTCTCTAGTACCATTTCCATTGGTAGATTTTAGAAATTGGCAAGTGTTCCACCTAGTAGGATCCCTATTACTTTGTTTTCATATGCTTGAATACAACTAATCTTTATTGTTCCACCTAGTAGGATCCCTATTACTTTGTTTTCATATGCTTGAATATAACTAATATTTATCCTGTTTCCTCTTTGGGGTTTTCATTTCCCCCTAAATTGGTAGCCTTCTCTTCCAATTCCACACAGCAAAATCTATGTAGTAATGCACCACCTCATTGGGATTAAGTGTAAAAGGGGGGGATGGCACAAAAAGGATTACATCAACATGGTCGTTATCAAGATATATCCTAATGTCCAAAACAACATCTTGTACCCAAGGAGGCTGGTGGGAGAAACTACCTAGGGCTTATCAAATGTTCCTAATTGGAGCCACGTTTTTTTGCTCCACTAACTTGGGAATATGTTGGAAATTCAACACTTTGGTTTATAGTTCATCACTCTTGATTTACACTTGTCAACCTAAGCATGTTCTCCATAGTAGTTGCTTAATATTTAATTGAAACTTGGAAAGTCTCACTTGGTCACATGTATTGGGCTATTGCATCAAGGTTAAGGGGCCAAATCCATATCCATCTAAAAAATAACTTTATGTTTTTTTATGGTAAGTGCCTTCACAGTGTTTTTCTCCAAAACTCAACCAATTCATACCTTTTTATATAAACCTGGGATTTCTTTCCATCAATATTGATCTATCAATTTTGAAATAGCATTTGAATGGTTAAAGAACACTTTCATCCAATGGTCTAATCTTGTGGCTCATATGAGGAGGCAAGGATAGAATATCAATACCCAAAACTCTATCCTCTTGGATGGTAACTAATGCCACCTAGCTTCCATGTCCATAAAAAATGAGAATGTGAATATTGTGGGAGAAACTCCACCTAGTCCAAGTCTTGTAAAGTGACAAAGCTAATTCAAGAACGTGTCTTTGGTCATCTATGCATGTGGTTGAGTTTCCATACATGATCCTAGTTCACATCTAGCAATATAGTTATTTACCTATTTTTTACACTTAAAGAGGTAAAATGTCATAATTCTCCAACCAGCAACATTATTACAAAAAGTAGTGTCATCCACTCTCTACTCTTTGGTATTATATGGGGCAAACTTTTGTTGTTGCATCTTGCCAAAATCTCATCCCACGTGATCTACTTGCTTATACGCATGTTTCATAACAATTTTGAATTCTATGAGACCTATAAGAATTGGCCCTATACACAATAAACAAGTTCTTATAAAATTTTGAAACAATGGAAGGTCTAAGACGGATTGCTTGAATTTATCCAAATCCTCAATTATATTGAGTGTCAAATCTAAATCCTTGTTTTTTAACTTAATCCTCCATAACTTGCCTATAAATCCATCCTTGATTGGGTTAGACATGGTTTTACATAAGTGCCCCACATATGCCTTTAGTTAAAGGATTTTAAGAAGATGACCTAGTTCTTCCATGTATTTACACCAATTCGTTGTTTGAAACTCCTCATTTGTTAGTATAGTCCCTTGTTGTTGTAATAAGTCCTTGTAACCAATAAGTAAGGATGCTATAATTAATTCCCCACTTTTTCCAGGAAAACATTTGCCCAATTATATTATCATATAATTTTTTCACATCTCAAATCTCATCAAAAGGAGATTCCTTCTACAAAATCTTTTCAAAAAGATTCAAAAAAAAACATAGCCCCAAACATGTAGGTGCTTACAAAAAACAATTCTCAACACTAAGTTCCAAGCTGAAACATAAAGTAGTATATCGCTAAAACTGAGCATCAAATCCTTTCATCATCAAAGTGCACCACTCTTATCTAACATGCCAAAATACAGAACTATACTCTCAAAAGTTCTAGTGAATTCTAATTTTCTTTCTAGGCCCCTCCACTCCACTGATCCACTGGTGGTAGTATAAAAATCCTTCATTCTCTTCCAGTGCCAACTTTGATTGTTTATCAGCTTCAATATTGAAATCCCTATAAATATGTTGATATTTTACGGCTCTAAAAAGTTTTGTTAATTCCTTGATCCTAATTTTCCACCCTTCCAATGCTGCAACCTGGAGTCTGCCTTTGTTCAGTAGCCATTCTATAATAACTTTTGAATCACCCATCACATGGATACTAGAAATAGACAGATTTTTTGCAAGCAAGAAAGTTGCCCACGCACTGAGGAGCTCTGCTTTGGTGTTTGTTCCACTGCCACAATTATATGTCCACTTATAAACTGTAGAATCTATTGTCTTAATGACTCCACCAATTTCACACTTGTTGCCATCCTTCTAAGTTGCCCCATCGAACCATGCTAAATCATATTCACTGTGTGTGTAATCAAAATATCTCGAGGAATCTTATCTTTTTTAACAATGGACTTAAATTTAAGCAAAGCCTTCATCTTATAGATCACAGACATAATATAAGGGTTGGAATCTTCGAAAAGAACTTTATTTCTCTCATGCCAAATATGCCAATAGATATAAGAAGAAAATAGTGGGGATGCCAAATAGTCCACAGTCCAGGCTTTTATGCAATCCGACAGGCTAGTGCCAATCCAGCCACACTTAATATTAAACTCAATTGCCATTTTATCCCAAACATGTCTAGCAAAAGTACATGAAGTAAAGAGATGTGTTATAGTTTCTAATTCCTTCCTACAAAGAAGGCATCTCCCAGGACCTTCCCANCTAGTGCCAATCCAGCCACACTTAATATTAAACTCAATTGCCATTTTATCCCAAACATGTCTAGCAAAAGTACATGAAGTAAAGAGATGTGTTATAGTTTCTAATTCCTTCCTACAAAGAAGGCATCTCCCAGGACCTTCCCAGCCCCTCTTTTGTAACGAGTCCCGGGTAAGTATTTTTCCTTCCATGGCAAGCCACAAGAACAATTTTATCTTCAATGGCACGTTCCATTTCCAAATGGTGCTTCTCCAGGCCTCCACCTTGTTTAAATTTTTTGATCTTATGACAGTCATATAAAAAAAATTATTGTAGGGAAACCCGAAACATCACCTCCCGCCCACCTTAAATTATCTTTTTTTTCTGTGATAATAGCTCCCGAATCAATAAGTGTTGATCTAAAATGTTCCCATTCCCTGTCCAATTCACCTATGAGCCCCAAGTCACTGCTACATTGCCAATTAAAGGAGGACGACCGATCTATTGTGTAAAAACTGACCTGTGCAAGAGTCTTAACAATAATTCCCCACTTAATAACAATTGTTCTAGTTTAATAATCGTTATTTTTGACATTCTTCATTGCTCCTTCAATGTCTTACTTTAATGCTCTTTTGTTAAAAAAAAATCTTCTTTATATTAGGGGCCCCACCATTGACATGAAAAAAAAATTAAGCATTTTGATATGGTAGTTGTGTACCAAGTTCTATGTTATTTATGTAATCACATCATACTTCTCTCCTCTTTTTCCACTTTTTCACTAATTAGAAGCCTTACTTTCCAAAGGGGTTGTCTTCTTTTACCAAGATTCATAATAACAATATATGCAATAGAATTCAAATTAGAGAGTAAGACAAAATGGCTACATACATCATTAATGTTAGGTGAATGGACACACTTAAAGAACCAAAAAAAAAATACACACATTGAAATAAACTAAACTAGATGTGAAATAGGAATAGCACCAAATTTTCAATTTATGAGCAATGTAACCAATTCAATAAATTTGTATTTATATTTGATCTATGTACACTTGTTCCTCATTTGTTAAAATAATTTAATTCAATTGTGTTTAATCCATACACTTGCTCCTTATTTGTTGAAACGGTTAGGTGTGGATTCAGTCCTATTGTTAACAAGTATAATGTGACAAGTCCAACTTTCTTTTTTTTTAAATGTTATTGGAATGCTTTCTTCTTGAGATAGGGGAGCCTTATTAACTTGCAAGTACCATAGAGGAAGAAAGATCAAATAGATACATTCAATGCACCACCAATGGCAAATGTTGGGCTTACAAGTTGGATGGAGTTGGCTTACTATTTGAATATAAGATATTTGTTTGTCTTCTTTTAGCTATATATATAGTTTGGAAGTATAAAACTCCTTTTAGATTTCCATTTATATGGGTATCTAAGATGATGTCATGTGTACTTATATTGCATTTGGAGACAAAATTGCTTCGTAGAATTAGTAAAATAGAATGATCTTGATTTGGACATTTGGTACATTAAAACATGGGTAAATGTGAACTTTATATACATTTAAATAATTTAAACTTGGATACATTACAACATGGGTAAATGTGAAGTTTATATACATTATTTAAAGTTTGGTACATCGCAAATTTGGTACATTGCAACGTGTAAATGCAAAGTTTCTATAAAATAGATTTAAGACATCTTATGATGTGGACACATTTTTTTTATAATGAGTATAAACACTTTTCCTTATATTATGAACTTCAACTTTTTGTTTTATTTTCATTTATAAATATTATTGTATTTTTTATTTT
>SNQJ01S0241573.1:0-13459 GCA_010110895.2 Picea sitchensis
AACACAGCTGAAAGCAAGGACCTATGAATCAGGAAGATAATCAGGCTCCACAACCAACAAAATTGATTTATGGTTTTCAATGTTTTTGAGAAAGAGATATCCTTTTAAATTTGTTACAAATTGATGCAGAACCCCTACCTCAGCAGGGTTCTGTGACCTCCCGGTCTCTAGATCAATCTCCTTCTAAGCCGAAATGGCTCTTCGGGCTCTTGCTGAAACCCTTTGAATGAATCGACAGGTTTTATTTCCCCTTTGCGCAGGTCCTACAAAACCCACCCTATGCAACTTGACACCGGGCGTGAGCCTTACATCCCTATGCGACCACAACCTTGTCTTAGTGTAAGCGCCCTTTGTGACTCACGATCTTGCGAGTTCCTGAGTCAAAGACCCTTGACTCCTCTTTCTCCAAACGTCGATACCCGATATGCGATACGGGCATGGCTCCTCTTTGTTAGCGCCTTCCGCACATAACCACTGGCTAGGGCCAAGTTCTAGCCCTACTCACAACTCGCGACTTCGTGAGTTGGAGTGTTGAGCCCTCGTGCTCCTCCTTTGCAAAATCCCGAAGCACAATGAGTCAACGATTGGTTGACTCCTTCCTAGGCGACGTGTGTCCGCCACCTATCACCCACTTCCACCTTTCTCTGGGTGCTTGTTGTTAGGCCACCTATCAACTGTGTGGCCCCCACCTAACGGATGTGCCATGTATCCGCACGAGTCCTCAGCGCTTGACACTTCATGACTTTTGCAATAGAAAAGATATTCCTTTAAACTCCGAACCCCTGATATGCGAAAAAAGTGGAGGTTTTGATCCAACGGTCCTCCCATGGCTTGGATCCAACAGTTTGGACCTCCTTTCCTTCTCCTCGCAACTCAATACTTTGCGAAAACTAGGAATTTGGTCTTCCCTCCAAACTCACGAATCCTGAATTCATGAAATGGTCCAGATATCTACCACTTGCCCTCTAAAATAGACGGTCCTGATGCTTTCGAAACTTGACGAGTCCTCTTCCTTCTGTTGTTACGAGGTTTAAACCTCATGCACCTTTTCTAGATCTGATGGCTCATGACAACTAAACACTTCTCCCTCGAAGTTTTTGTCGTTCGTTCTACCCTTCTGTGCGGCTTTCTAGGGATTAAACCCCTCGCACCTTCTTCTGGATCCGACGGCTATCGGTCCTTGGTGCTAGATCTAACGGTCCAGATCTGACCTCCTTACGCACTCTCCTCCTACTTTCTGGATGAAGATTCAATGGTCTAGATCTTTCTGTGATCGATAGTTCAGGTCAAATCACGATCTCGCGACTCAGAGTTTTGAAGCGCAAAGAACTCCACCTCCCAGCTCATGATACCCGAGTTCGCTAAATGGACCGACGGTCCATATTTATCTGATATCGATGGTTGCTATCTCTCCTGAGCTTTAAACATCAAGAAGCCCTCATCGCTAACCTCCTTGCAGCTCCACCTTATCCAACGACTCGCAAGGTTTCAGCGTTCCTCCTTGAGGACTCTCCACCATTCGTTCATATCTTTGAGATCTTCCCTCCTGGATCTACACAGGGTTAAATCCTGCACTCCTACCTCAAATCGGATGGTTCGCGAGATTATCCATAGTGATCCAATGCTTGACGGAGTTATTCTTGAACTTTCTCTTCTGAGCTTATGGACTTATAACAAGTCCACTCTCGCACACTCCTGGTGCTCTTGAGATTTTGAATAACTCAGATTCAAGAAGTTTTCTGGAAAAGAAAATTCCTTGCGCCCTCCTAGAATTCTCATGCTCGATGCACACCTTTCAGAGCCTACAGATTGTTCAACAACTCTGTAAGTGTCTCTTCTCAACACTTCTTCTCGCTAAACTCGAAATTGAGTTCCCTAGTGCACTCTATGCACTCGCTCAATGCCCTCCTGACAGAGCTTTACAGAATCTTCAGTAGTTCTGTCTTCTCCCTATGCTTTCGCTGCACAATCTTCACCTCCAAAGTGTCCAGTAACTTTGAGGCTTCTCTTGAGTTGTGAATTCTCCTAGTATGTCTGCCTAACATGTTCTCCTCTGAGCTCAAACGAGAGATTCAGATACACACTCCTTGCACTGGCTACAAAACCTCCTTTTTTTTGTTGTGCACCCCTTGCACAGCCTAAAGAACCCAGATAGAAATCGAAAAACTCACAAACAGATAGTAAAATCTATCTATCACCTATGTCTACAACATTCATTCCTGAAATATAAACATGTGAACAACAATATGCAGGAAAAATGACTCTTCTATTAATCTGTATTTCTATACAATTGTTTACAAAGGTTGGACTATAACAAGTCTCATCTCTGTCTCTCGAGACCTCTCTTCCCTGGTCTCCCTCCTAATTCTCTACCCCGAGTCCCATTATTCTCTAACTTCCTCTCCTTACAAAATGAGGTCTCCCATGATCTTATCCTCAACGACCGTCTCTAAGCTATCGCTATCACGGAGCGGCTCCTACGACTACATTACATAAATGGATGCCCAGTCCTGACTACATCCTGGGCTTGCTGCAGGCTACAATTTAAGGAAACCTCAACCACTTTCTGAACAAATGCATGGTTGGCTCTTACAGCCTTACAAAATTTATTGAAATTTCGAATTTCAAAATTGAGAGGGATGCGCCTCTCCCTTTCTCCATTAAATGCATGTTGGATGTGCTGGCTGGCTGGCATGCTGCTAATGTGGAGTGATGCTCATGAATCATACTCCTTAGCTAGAAAAATCATGATCTCCTGATCATGAGCTCCTCTTCTCCAGTGTTGAAATCCACCTGGATCCCAAACTTTCCCTTGGAGATGTCCATCTGCTCCTCTGCTTTGTTGTTGTTTCTATTGTTGTTCTACTGCTCTTACAGGCTCCCTTCTTCTTAGCTTCTCATTGTTGGCAGTCTCTACTGCTAAATTCAACATCAGGCTTCTGATTTCCTCTATAACCTTGTCCACCTGCTCGAGTGGTTGGTTCTCTATATGCAGTCTTCTCTACTGCAATTCCTTCATCTTAGTGGGTAAATCCACTCGATCCCCCTTACAATTTTCGCCATTCCTTGTGGCCTTAATTTGCCACCCTGCTGCAAAATTTAGTTCTATAGTCTTATCACTGAGTTGTCGCTCAACTTCTTCCTGTGGCAGTTTTTTTGTTTCCATTTCTCCTGCTAGCATACTTCCAACTTCTTCCAACTTCTCCTGGGGCTGGTATGCTCCACTACTTTCTTCCAACTTAACTTGTTGGATGTGCAATATTTGCACCATCACCCTTCTCTCCAGGGATTCCAATTATTCACACAGATCAAAAAAATCAGTGTTGTCTGCTTCCTCTTCTGCTGCAGGATTCAGTGCTCAAGTCATCTCCTGTTCAGCTTCTCGGATGAAAATTTTGAGCATTTCGGTTGAATTCTCTTCTTCTCCTGTAGGGGAAAAAATCAGTGTCTTCTCCATTTATTCCTCTTCTTTGATAGTCTCTACTAGTTTTCCTCCTGCTATTGTTGCATCTGCAACACCTTTGTCGGCCTCAATCGGGCTATGTGGCAAGAATACCCGAATTCCCCCAATCATCAGAATGCTCTTCTGATCCTCCTCCTGGATGGTGCAAGTTTTTAACTTGTCATCATCTTCATTCACATGGTTTGTAAAACCACATGAATCTTCACCTATCAACACTCCTTACTGACATGAACTCTCAACAGAGTCCGTGAGACTTTTAGATAGTCTCACCTCTTTCCCCTTGCCCACCTGGAAATTTGGGAATTTTCTGTTGCCCACCTAGTAGTCTATGATATCATTTGATCCCATCTCATTGCCCACCTGGAAATCTGAACTTTCACCACTGCCCTCTTGGCAGTATGCGAGACCTTCTGTTGATCTCTTCTCATTGCCCACCTGGCAACCTGAAAGTTCACTTCTTCCCTCCTGGAAGTTTATGAGATCTGAAACTGATCTTTCTTCCTCATCACTGAGGGTTTCTCCAACTTTTGGCTCACAAATGCAAACCAGCTCTGTGTCACTGAGGTTTTCATCATACCTCAGCCACTTCTTCAACTCTTGTTGTTGTTTCCTGGCAAACAACTTTTGAATAGGCCATTTGGATTTCCTGTTCAGAGGCCATTCGTACCTCCAGTGTACTTTTGCCTCCTGCTACATCTTCAATGTCAATTGTTCCATTCTCGCTCTTATCTCAGCGAGTTCCTTGTAAATATTTGCTTTACTCATCTGCTGGTGGTCTCCTCTTCCACCTCTCTCATGGCCTTCAATAGCCATTTCCATCTTTCACTTGCCCTCCTGGAAAGCGTATGGATCACTCTACGTCTAAGAGAATCTACATGTCCTCCTACAGCTCACCTGGTTGTCTATTGACTACTGCACACCTTGCAACAATATTCACAGAGAATCATTACTCTATATCCTCTTTAACCTGCTGTCTCCTTCGCCTGAAGTATACAAATGAAAATATCAGCTCGGATACCAATTGATGGTATCAGACTATATCCCTTCATAGTTCTCCTCTTGTTTGTGATATGCAATCATAAAATATGTTCACTTTGATACCACTTGATGCAGACCCCCTACCTCATCAAGGTTCTGTGACCTCCCGGTCTCTAGATCGATCTTCTTCTAAGATGAAATTCCTCTTCGAGCTCCTGCTGGAACCCTTTGAATGAATCCATAGGTCCTCTTTCCCCTTTGTACAGGTCCTACAAAACCCACCCTGTACAACTTGACACCGGGCGCGAGCCTTACATCCCCATGTGACCACAACCTTGTCTTAGTGTAAGCGCCCTTCGTGACTCACGATTTTGTGAGTCGAAGATCCTCGACTCCTCTTTCTCCAAATGCTGATACCCGAGATGCGATATGGGAATGGCTCCTTCTTGTTAACACATTCCACACATAACCACTGGCTAGGGCCAAGTGCTAGCTCTACTCTCAACTCACGAGTTCGCGAGTTGGAGTGTTAAGCCCTCGTGCTCCTCCTTTGCAAAATCATGAAGCACGATAAGTCATTGATGGGTTGACTCCTTCCCAGGTAACGTCTTTCTGCCACCTGTCACCCGTTTCCACCTTTCTCTGGGAGCTTGTTGTTACACCACCTCAACCACGTGTTCCCCACCTAACAGATGTGCCACATATCTGCACGAGTCCTCGAAGCTCGGCACTTCGCAACTTCTGCAGTTGAAAAGAAACTCCTTCAACCTGCGAACCCCCGATAGGAGATACCATGCGAAGGTTCTGATCCAACGGTCATCCTGTGGCTTGGATCCAATGGTCTGGACCTCCTTCCCTGTTCCTCGCAACTTGAGACTTCGCGAAAACCAGGAATTTGGTTTTCCCTCCAAACTCACGAATATTGAATTCACGAAATGGTCTATATATATGCCACCTGTCCTCCAAAATGGACAGTCCTGATGCTTTCGGGACTTGATGAGTCCTCTTCCTTCTGTTGTTACGAGGTTTAAACCTTGCATGCCTTTTCTGGATCCGAAATCTCATGACAATTCGACACTTCTCCCTCAAAGTTTGTGTCATCTGTTCTACCCTTCTGTGCGGCTTTCCAGGGATTAAACCCCTTGCACCTTCTCCTGGATTTGATGGCTATCAGTCCTTGGTTCTAGATATGATGGTCCATATATGACCTCCTTACGTGCTCTCCTCCTACTGCCTGGATGTAGATTCAACGGTCCAGATATTTCTATGATCGATGGTTCAGGTTGAATCACGATCTCACAACTTGGAGTTTTGAAGTGCAAAGCACTCCACCTCCTAGCTCACGATACCCGAGTTCGCGAAATGGACCGACGGTCCATATTTATCTGAGATCGATGGTCACCTTCCTCCTGAGCTTTAGACGTCAAGAAGCCCTCGTCGCTAACCTCCTTGTAGCTCCACCTTATCCAACGACTCACGGGGTTTCGGCGTTCCTCCTCGAGGACTCTCCACCATCCGTTCAGATCTTTGAGATCTCCCCTCCTGGACCTATGCAGGGTTAAATCCTGCGCTCCTACCTCAAATCAGATGGTCTGCGGGATTCTCCACAGCGATCCAATGCTCGATGACGTTCTTCTTTCTCTTTCTCTTCTGAGCTTATGGACTTAGAACAAGTCCACTCTCGCAAACTCCTAGTGCTCTTGAGATTTTGAATAACTCAGATTCAAGAAGTTTTTTGGAAAAGAAAACTCCTTACGCCCTCCTAGCGTTCTCCTGCTCGATGCACACCTTGCAGAGCCTACAGAGTGTTCAACAACTCTATAAGTGTCTATTATCAACACTTCTTCTCGCTGAACTCAAAATAGAGTTCCCTAGTGCACTCTATGCACTCGCTCAATGCCCTCCTGACAGAGCTTTACAAAACCTTTAGTAGTTATGTCTTCTCCCCATGCTTTTGCTGCACAATATTCACCTCTAGAGTGTCCAGTAACTCTGAGGCTTCTCCTGAGTTGTGAATTCTCCTGGTATGCCTACCTGGGATGTTCTCCTCTGATCTCAAACGAGAAATTCAAATACACAATCCTTATGCTGGCTATAAAACCTCCTCCATTTTATTGTGCACTCCTTTCACAGCCTAAAGAACCCAGATAGAAATCGACAAACTCACAAACAGATAGTAAAATCTATCTATCACTTGTGTCTATAACATTCATTCCTGAAATATAAACATGTGAACAACAATATGCAGGAAAAACTACTCTTATATTAATCTGTATGTCTATACAATTGTTTACAAAGTCTAGACTCTAACAAGTCTCAACTTTGTCTCTCGAGACCTCTCTGCCCTAGTCTCCCTCCTAATTCTCTACCCTGAGTCCCATTATTCTCTAACTTCCTCTCCTTACAAAATGAGGGCTCCCATGAGCTTATCCTTAACTACCGTCTCTGAGCTATCACTATCACGGAGCGGCTCCTACGGCTACATTACATAAATGGATGCCCAGTCCTGACTACGTCTTGGGCTTGCTACATGCTACTATTTAAGGCAACCTCAACCACTTTCTGAACAGATGCATGGTTGACACTTACATCCTTACAAAATTTATTGAAATTTCGAATTTCAAAATTGAGAGGGTTGTGCCTCTCCCTTTATCCATTAAATGTGTGTTGGATGTGCTGACTGGCTAGCATGGTGTTGACGTGGAGTGATGCTCCTACATCACAAATGAAAGTTAGTGATTGTTACCATATCTTATATTATTTATGCATGTTGTTCATTGGGCAAACCTTCGATATGTCCTCTCTCATTAATTTTTATATGTTGGATCTTAAAAACCACATGGGAAAATAAAGGGAAATGTGAGATATGTGTATTTGGCCTGAACTTGGTAATGAAGAATGCCCACATCTACCAGTCTCACAGTTCAAGTTCAATGGAAAAAGAATCATTTTTAGATAATTAGACCAGTTTGGACATAGTGGTGTAGATAACTAGTAAGAAGAATCAATATGCATTGATTTATAGATTTTAGGCAAGCTTCATGAACCATCAAACATGGATCTAAGGAGAAGAAGTGGTTGGATTTTAGATTTTGAAAAAGTGATTTGATTAGTTTTACATACATATTTAGCATCTGCAATAAATTTCAAAATGGATTCTAGGATCATATATTCTATGCTCTCTAGTGAGAGAGCTAGGATCATATATAAACCTAGACATAAATTAAGACAACACAAATTTATACGTTCAAAATAATTTTCTGCAATTATTTAACGGGGTGGTTCTTTTAATAGGTTGATCATCTATAAGCATGTGTCATTTTTCCACTTCCGATGAAAATATGTCACCTAGATCCACTTGTCATATCTATCATCAACTCATCCCACCTATCCTATGATCCCATCTAGTTGTTGGCCCTTCCAATTCCATTGTACTTACCAATACTATAGCACTGAAGGCATATGTAATCATCCAAGTCTCCCCACTACTCCAAGAAACAATAGAGGGAATCATGTAAGGGATCTAATTATTATATTATCCCACCCTCTATGTATAACTAGTTTTGGGGATTCAATCCATGTACCTAGAGACTACATTGTAAGGTATGTGAATTCTCCAATTGACCCTAAAACAAAAAAAAGTCGGACTTTATCTTGGCGCCCTTGAAGATCCTATCAAATAGTTCTTCATGAGGAAAATCCATGGTGACCAAGGGATGGAAGGTGCACGTTGGATTGGCTTTAGTATAGATGAAATATAGAGATTATTACATCATAATGAAGTTGTCATTGATAGCGTGAATGAATCAACCAATTTTTTGTGTCTTTTGAGACCTTCTAGTGTTTTTATTGCTTGACCATATTGCATATTGCAAAGAAAAGTAGCATCAAATCCTTGAATGATTATTTTAAGGGTGAGGTTCTCTACCAATTTTGTGATATGCCTAGGGCCTCTTGCAACCTGCTATCTATCCCTTGTGAAACCCTATCACAAATATCCACATCCATAGACACATGTGCATGTTACAAGACTCAATGTTTGCATGACACATGCTTCGGATCTACAGATAGTCACACCTGATTCTCTTATTTTACAAGATCTCCTAAAATTGATTCACGTGATTTTCTCTTCTCCATAGTTGATTGGAGAAATTTTAGACAATCTATGTTGGCCCTATTAAATGATGGAGGGAGGGTTTTGGTTGTTGCAAGATTTACATCAATTTCCATGCGAAATGGATCCCATTTTCAGGATTTGTTAGCTAGATGAGTTCCTTGTGCCACTGAAACTACTGCCATTTAAGAGTTTGTATGTATAAATTTCCCTACCCCTTCTTACATTTAGTCACCATTCCACTACCATGTCTCGAATATCCAGTGTCTAGAAAGAATATCTAATTTATTTATCTTTTTTACATTTTTGTTTTCTTTTGTTGAAGTTTATCAAGACAACATGTATGGCCTAAATAAAATATTTTGTTGCTTTCTATCTAAATATTAGACTGATGTAAATTAAAAGACTAATTGAAAATATATATGGTTGGCTTATATAAAGTTAAAAAGGGGTGATTGAAACTGCACTCATATCCACTTCCATTGCTTTCCACAAATCCATATAGTCACATTGCTTTCTCATTTGAATAAAAAGTATTTATAAAAATCCATACAATCATATTCATGAAGTGCAATATCAAGGAATTGGCTACACAATTGTACTATGTTGTCTTGGTGAAAAACAAGGATGGACATATGATGGGTTCGATATGTGATTCTTGTCTAGGAGATACTCTTTTCAGTATGTGTGAATTTTAAATATGAAAAAAACCATCATATTTTATGTTTTGGTTTTGTGCTTGAGGTAGATATGATCTTACAATTGCAATTTATTTCAAAGGAGCAATATGATACAACTTTTTTTTAAGATTTTAGCTTCCTTCAAATTATGTGTTATTGGTTTAATTGTAGGAATTATAGTTTCAAGATAAACAAGTTGCATTGTATTTGAGAGATTCTTCAAACATTCCTTAAGACTTGAGAAAATGTGTTCCAATGTTAATATGCTCCCTCAACATTGTGGTGAAATCTAATTTTCTCTTTGCAAATATCCACATAGAACAAGAGTCTTGTACTCTATCAAGTTAAGAAATAATGTATGGCTTATCATGTTAAATTAGGCCTATGCTATGGATGTTCCTTCATGATAATTCTCATTTCTCCTATCATTTTCTGCATGACCACTATTTCCATGGAAATATGGTTTATTATAGTTCATTTTTTCATCGACTTCTAATTAGAAACGTTTGTTTCATTCCAATTTTGGATGAGCTCCATGTTCAATAGAAAGATTGTGAGGTTGGAAAATGGGATGGAAGGAGGATGGGGAAACATGTGAGGAGGAACAACACAATTGATAATGCCTCTCAACTATGAGTTGATCTATAAGAGATTTTCATGCCCTTCACAGCTTGGCACATTGCATTCCTTATTACCTGTATTCAAAGTGTGGGTGTATCTCCCCTTATTTGTCCTATACATAATAAATCTCTTATGTTAAATAGAAAGGAGAGGGTGGGTGGAGGTATAGGAAACAACTATGTGTGCTGCAAGTGCCAAGCTTTCATTCCTCCTAGATAATAATGACCATTATAACTAATGTGTAGGACCTACTTTCTAATGTACACTTATTCATTTATATTTGTATTCTAATTCAATTCTTCCAGCCTAATAATTATCCAATGGACCATACCTAATAATTACCCCACAAAATATGTTGAACATTAGCTCTGTTACCCCATAGGCCTTTCATGTGACCCTGACACTTTTGTCAACCATGGGTTGGATTCTCAATTTTAAGAGTTTCTAGTTTCAGAATGCAACATGACCAATGTCTTAGTGGATGGGAATATTTATTTAATTTCTTTGAAATATATCAAATCATCTTCTAATTTTCCCATGGTTTCCCTTCTCAGATTCTTCCTTTTCTTATGGTTTATAAATAAATGTTTCTTAAGTATTATCAATGGTACAATGCTAAACACACTTTTGGATATGATATATCAAATGAAATGATGAAGATGAAGGGATGTTGATTGAATTTTCTTGTTGTGAACAATTGATATCGAATGGATTTTGTAGAATGGTTATCAATATGCATCTCATAGCAAAGCATTTAATTCTTTATATGTTGGGATATACATTTTTCAATCCACAACATATTTAGATTGGATGGTATATCCTAAAGAATTAAATTCTTTGTTGCAGGGTGTATATTGTTTTCCTTGATCATCGAAATTCCCATCAAATCATGTGCGGCGAGTTGTGTGTTCACAGACCCTTCACGTAGAATGTGGAAAAAGTGTGGTATTGTTATTCGTAGTTTCTGGTCAATTTAATGAATGGTATAGAGACATGTCTCATTGGATCCATTCTTAAGTTAGTCACTCGACATATGGTAGGCCATGTTACACCAATCTCAAAAAACTAATCACTCTGAGCATGTTAGGTATTGGAGATTTCACGAAGGCCATACGAGTTAGTTACTTGACATATGGTAGGCCATGTTACACCAATCTCGAAAAACCAGTCACTTTGGTCATGCTAGGTGCTAGATATTTCACAAAATCCATATGAGTTTCAATTATGTATGATAAAGTAAATCTGATTTACATTTTGGTGGGAGATAAATCATGGTAAAGATGGCCAATATGTTGGCACACTTATTTATACTGAGAGGGGGTTTGAATCAATATAGGAATGTTTTTACTTTTCTTACAATCTTTATCAATATTTTTACTTCACCTTCCATAAGTAGTTAATGAGAAATGTACATACAAACATACAATCGACTATGCACAGATATTTAATATGGAAACCCAAATGGGAGAAAACCACAAAACTTTTTATTTACAAAATTATGTAGGCACAAACTTATTGTTATAATATTTACAAGAACCAACTTGTAGGAGACACCAATATCCTTAGTTGGGAACCAAATCAACAATGCCTATAAGAACCAACCTACAACTATTATATTTGCAGGCACCAGCCTGCAGGAGACACCAATCCACTTGGTTGAGCACCAACTTAGCAAGATGTAAGCACCAACCTACTGAAGACACCAATCTCCTTAAATTGTCAACAATGCCAAATCAAACCTTCACCTACATAAAAAAAAAAAAAATTTTCTTTGTTTTCACAACACTCTTCACCAGTCCACATTCTAAATGATTTCAAAAGTTTCTTATACCTTGCACCTCCTATCCACCCTTAGACAATTACATTATCTTCCTTTCATTTTCTGGAATCCTTGAACCTCAGAGCCTCAGAGCTTCTCTTCACATGATCCACACTCACTTGCTACTTCACTGACTTGGATTTTAGCATCATTATTTATACACTCCATGCTTCCATGGATTTTCCACATACTAAAAATATTTTCATGGGGTCGGCTCCAAATATCTCGAATATTCCTCAAAATCGAGTTGCAACACTCCTTTGAAAATAATCTCAAATACCCTTTGGTTCGATGTGAAATATTCTCATTTCTCCCTTTGTATAAGAATTAATGCATAGATACCGTCAGATCATCCCTTGAATCAAATCAAAGTCGTTGATCTATTCTCTACCCACCAAAATAAGCAACACGACCTCAATTCTCAGTAGTTATCTGATCTTTCCATGTTTTGATCTTGTCCGTCAATTTCTTATTAGCATTTTGGGACCATTGGAGATTCTACTTACAACCTTCATCTAATCAAATATTGGATTGATATTGACCATTGATCCAGTTCCCTAGATATTGAGACCACCGAGATATCAGGCCCCTGGCCTACTAGGGAATTGGGCCCACCCGGGTATCATACCTCTGGGCCCCTGGGATATTAGGCCACTGGGATTTAATACTTCACAACTTGAACAAACGTTTGATATCCTATATGCCGATGTACTAATCGAGATATGTGGCTCAATCCTCCCATGACACATGGACTAATTGTATCACTACGTAGAACTAATGTGGCATGACATGTGGCACATGATGTGACAATAATCACTGACAACCATTTTTCTTTGTGTTTATGAGATGGCCTATGTGTGGACCCTTTACACATTTGTTGTATGACATGACACCGACACATGACTACTGATGTCATTGCATCCTCCATCCTTGGTCCATCACTATATTAACTTGGCACTAGTGCTTGTCATGACACATGGAATTGTTTATGGATATTTATATGGCATATATCATGGTATTGACGTAGCCACCACATGGATTGAATGTGTTTGTTGATGTGGCATCGAAGTTGGCCCACCAGGAATTGACCCCCCGGGTATCGGATCCCTAGGACTTTAACATTGTGCATATACTTCATCCTTCTTATATCCGATATGTTTATATCGAATCAGTGAGGCACCGGGCCCCTATGCCCCTCGAATATTAGGCCCCTAGACCCCCCAAAATTTTAACATTTCAATCAGTGTGGCACTGGGCCCTTGGGCCCCCGGGATATCAGGCCCCTAGCCCCCCAGAAATTTAACATTTTAGTCTTTCTCTTGATCTCTTGATATCAAACATGTCAATACCATGGACCCCACTACTGGGCCACTATGATATCATTTAACTGGGCCCCTGACATATAAGGCCCCTGGCCCCCCAAAAATTTAACTCCATGCACTCTATTTCAGTCTCTTGATATATGATATTGGAACCATGTTGATATATGTTCCAACGATCATGCTGACATGGTAGACAAGGTGGCTTCTGCATGTATCTATGTATTGTCTTAGATACTTACATGGTGGATGGCATGGCCTCTCTGTGGCGCTGACGTGACCTATGAACTGGCCTACCAAGTATTGACCTATCGGGTATTAGGCACCAGGAAATTTTCCCATCATACTAACACTCCAATCTCTCGGCCTTCGATATGTTAGACCCCATGGCCAAAAGGAAAGTCTTCACATGGGTTTTTGTAGCTCACCGTTCACATTCAATCTATGTTCTTTCATTTTTTACTT
>SNQJ01S0241574.1:0-13463 GCA_010110895.2 Picea sitchensis
TATATAGCTAATTACCATGGGACGATATTCATTCGATCCGCCATCAATGTGCCCATATTTCCTACAATGTTTTGTAGTTGTTGCTATTAAAATTCTTACGGGACGTATGAGGCCAACATTTTTGACAAGGGAAATAACATCTACCATCACCCTTTTCACCCGCATTACTTTCCCCCCCACCTCTAACTATATTCTATGACATTCTTCCGCACAAAAATACCCTTTCGGAACCGTTGTTGTTATAGAAATATTGTCACAACATCCTTAAATCATCAAATATTTATAGGTCAATATAGGTCATCGTCGTCGCAATTGCAACGATCGTGACCTAAATATTTCTTGTTCTTTACCTATTTATTTTTTATATTTAGGTCACTTTCACTTTGGCGAAGACATGAATGGTTATAATGGTGAATTTGTCACTAGTGCGATGCACTGTAAAACGGTCAATAGGTGAGCGTCGCTCTTGTGAATAAAACACAAGTTTGTCGAAATTGAGGCACTAGTCCACCATCTTGACTATCGTCAGTTTTGCGACGATATTTTGTGTCCATCTATAGGGCGATGAATACGGGGTCGATTTAGATCAGAATTGAAAAATTGAACTTTTTTCTCTTGAATTTTGTGACGAAAGAGTACTTTCGTCACAAGTAGTCGTCACAATTTTTCCAATATGTACTAGTGTGTTTTATCTTCCATCACTTATGCTTAAGTTATTATTATGTGCTTGAGAATTCGGCCAGGAGCCAAATCGATGGTCATCACTTCGGTTTTTAAAGACTTATAGATTCAAATGTCGTGCTTTCCTATGCATGGATAATAAGTGAAGGATATTTTTTTCCTAGCTATCTATCCCTTTCATATATCTGCATTTTTATCTTATGATTAATCTATAATCCTTCCGCCTTCCTTCTAAATGAGTATTTCAACATTTTTGGATTTATAAAACTCCACGCTTGTGAATAATAAACCTATGAGTCTTGAATTCCAAATCTCTGTGTTTTCGGATTCATAAAACTCTGTGTGTTTGAATGATAAACCCTAGCGATATGGAATGGTAAAAACTATGTGTTTTTTAAATGTCTATGTTTTCTTTCAATGTTATGTCTGCGTTTATTTAAATGATATGGCTGTGAATTTATAATATCTACGAATTTATCAATATGTTTGTGTTCTTTTATTTTTAATGGTAAAATACAATAAAGTTTACATGTGTCCAGTTGAAATCTTTTTATTGTTGATCAAACCTTTATATTGCGTCTAGATTGAATTTGTTTTATTGTTGAATAACCATTAAATGTGTCCTCCATGGATGAAACTCGTCTGGAATAAAAATCACATGTTTAATGTATCTAAGTCACCTGCTTCACCTTCATAAAATTCACCTTGATTACACAACGAATTCCCATAAAATGGCCTTGATTACACAATGATGCATACACAACGTTTTACCCTAAATGATTATGGTTAGATAGCATCATTGGATAATGATTTTCCTTATTGATAGCACATTGATTGACAGTAAATATTGACTATGAATTTGTACTTGAAGAACCGTGTCTTTAACATTTGGATGACAAAGAGTTTATACCTTGAATGAAAAATAATTTATACTTGAATGAATGCGTTTTTAACATTTGAATGAGAACGATTTTATACCTTGAATGACAGTGAATTTATACTTTGATTGACTGCATTTTTATACCTTGAATGACAATGCATTTATACATTGAATGACTATGTTTTTAACATTTGAATGATAACACATTTATACTTTGAATGGAAGTGAATTTATACTTTGAATGACTGCGTTTTTATACATTGAATGAAAATGAGTTTATACATTGAATGGCAATGATTTTTCATCTGGAGGACAACAAAATTATGGCTGTGTGTGACTGTGTTGAATGGTTGCAGTGTATATAATTTTGACAACGAATATTACATATGTCTACGAAATTATATATATATGCTTGCATTTTTGTTTTTTATATGTATGTGTCTTTAATGATAGGCCTGCATTCATTTTAATATATAGTGACTACAAATTTAATAATTATTGACAATGTTTTTATATTTAATGGGTGACAGAGATATAATGATAGCGATTTTAGTGACAATGAATTTATATTTCATGTGTGGTGGTGATATAGTTCTAACGATTTTACTGACAACGATATTGTACATATTACACAACGAACCTATACATTTGCTATACAATGAATCTACATCTATCTATTACATAGAGAATCTATATATTATATAGAAAATCTATATCTATATATTACACAGTGAACCTAAATATTACCCAACGAATGTATATATTGCACAACGATATATATTTACACAAAGAATTTAATATTTAAATTACAACAACATCTTTATTTAACTCTTTGATTCGTATATTTAAATGACAACATTATCATTTATTTACTCTGCGATTTCATATATTTAAATGACAGCATTATCATTTATTTACTCTAGGGTTTCATATATTTTAAATGAAAGCTATATCATATATTTAACTCAATGATATAATATATTTAATCGATAGTAATAAATGGTAGACAACCAATAATACTAGATAGAAATATATCTCTTAGACACTGATATCAATGCTAGACTGCCATCTATTAATAGACAGATATTTTACAGTTAGACTATGTTATCATTGTTAGACATAGATTTACCGATAAACAAAAATAGGGATATGTCAATGATCTTGAACTAATGCATGTATGTTTGCAATAGAATTTCTTGCACCAGGAATTTAATCTGATATATAATGTTTACAATAGTCATTTTTTCCTTGCGTCTTCTTGACTTGTTTCTTAGGTGCATGGGTATAGTCTTCATGTATTTTGGCAGATGATTTGGTCTCCTAGAATGAGGTATTATCTTGGGTTAATGGTCTAAGATATGTTATGTTGTGCCTGTTGAAACTATGGTAGCTCTGGGAGGTATTTACCTCCACATGTAAACCTGACAAGAATATAACACTCTGAGTAGCAAGAAGAAACCCTAATGACTTGGCTAATAACCCTAAAAGACTTGTCGGCTCAAGAATATAATTTATATTAGGTTATTAGCATACAAGAGAAGAAATCACCCAAAAAATAATAAATATACTAAACAGGCAGATACCCAGAATGAGAAGTCGGCCCAGGAAGTTAGCCGAAATTAGTATAAATACAGGAGGCCAGTTCTCATTCTGGTAGGCAGTCTCAGAATTGCAGTGCCTAGTCTTGTGCACAGGTTTCAGGAGAGCTGCCATTGCACCTACTATAGCTAGCAGATCATGTTTGGCTTGGACTATATCTTGGCTAGGGTTTGGACTATCTGATCAGCTCTTGTTGATACACTATCCTTGGGGAAAGGTGTGCTACCCTTTGTTTGGCTATCTAGCCTAGGGTTTTCTTTCGAAATGATTCTCTGTCAAGGTTAAGGTGCTCGGAGGGTGGCTTTGGCCTATGGTTGGGTGACAGGGGTATTTTCAATGGTAAAACAAGCACACATCTTTCATATTCTAACAGGTTGTGGGCCCACACCTCCCTCACTCAATCTAAGAACTGGAAGGAAACATAGACGATAAGATATTGAGCTCATTGAGGAACTGTTGCTAGGGTTACTAGCAGAAGAAGCTTCCAAGACACTGCCGCTAGGGTTACTAGCAGGAGTAGTTGGAGAAACCCTAATCCTTTTGTTGAGGCACCTTAAGTGAATGGATTGACCTAATATTCAGATAGATCAATATGCTCTAGACTAGGGCATCTCCTGATACTCTCATCTAGACAATACATGGAGATTGAGTTTATGGTCAAATATAGTGTTTGACCAAGTCAAAGAAACCATGACTTATTCTATGAAGTCAAAGAACAAGTTAGATGGAGCCTCTAAATTTAGAGCATGAAAGACAAGGACTGACCTCATCCTTTCCAAGAATAAAGTGTTGGATATTGTGAAAGGAAAGATCGTGAAACCAAAGTTTGAAGAAGGGAAAGAGAAGGAACTGCAAAATGTTATAGCTATGGATAAGTTCAAAGACAATGACATCAATGCTATGAGTATCATAGTGGATTCTATCAAAGACCACTTGATATCCTACATCTCCCATATTGACTCATCGAAGAAGATGTACGATGCCCTAGCAAACCTCTTCTCAGTCAGAAACATTGGATAAGTTATGAGTCTGAAGAATGAACCCCGTGACATGAAGATGAATGATGATGACAACATAACATCATACTTTGTGAGGATATCCTAGTTAAGAAATCAACTACAAGATATTGAAGAGATCACTTCATAGAAGGAATTGGTAAACATAGTACTCAATGGTCTTCCCAAGACATGGGATGCATTTTTCGCAAGCATGAACACAAGGAAGGAGTATCCAACATTTGAAGAACTATGGACTTGTTGTGCTCAAGAAGAATCAAGGATCAGCGCAAAAGAGAAACCCCAAAAGAAGTACGATGATCAAGCCTTCATAGTAAGATTCAAGAATTTCAGGAACAAAAGGAAGTTTGGTTCAAGGAGGAATTCAAATCAAGAGAAAGACATTTCAGAAGTATAATGCTTCAACTGTTGAAAGTATGGCTACTACAAGAATAATTGTTCTAAGCTAAAGAAAAGGAAGGAGAAACAGGAAGCATCAGTTGTTGAAGAAAAGGAACCTACANGGAAGAAACTTCTTCTTCTAAAGGTAATGAAACTCTTCTTATTTCTTGTAAATATCTTGTTTGCATCGTCTCTGTATGTATATTGTATATATATATCTTGGAAGATAAAGTTTTCCAAGAAGAACTATACCTATGGAAGAACAACAATATAAGAATGGATATCATTAGATAATACACATGAAAGGATGAAATATAGATCATGTGGAAGCTATTGTAGGATAAGACAAATCAATCATGAAGAGACTTAGAAGAAGCAAAGACAGAAAGAAGTCAGCAATTGAGAGGAAATTGGAAAAAGACCTATGAAATTTTGTAGAAGACATCAAGACAAAAGCGTGGACTCTATTAGACAAGAGAACCAATTATATATTGCAGAAGACAAAAAGGATGTAGATGGAAGCATAGACTTTGTTAGACAGAGGGAGCCGATTATATGCACTCATACATGAAGCAAGTATTAGGAGGGATCTAATCCTATGATCCATTGAAGATGATGAAATATATACCCAAGATAGCAACCATGAAAGACAATACATATTCGTGATCCTATGATGGAATATTTAGGGCATGGAATCTATAAGAAACTCCATGGACCCGAGAACTAAAGAAACACATGAATATTCCAAGAAATAAAGAGAAGCCAAAACAACCAGTCATTGTATCAAGAATCATAAGATTTTCAGCCTAATATAAACTCAATAAAATCAATCAAGCAGAGGAACTGAAAGTCGTGATGAAGAACAATTTATGGAAGACTTATGAATGAAAGCATTGTGAGATCCAAAACTAGAGGTTCTCCCAGATGGAGGGAGAAGACTATGATGATTACTTGTTCCAGTAAACCACAATTAGCTCTACATGATTCATCATATCATCCACAACATCCATGAGTTGGACTTCTACATCATATGGATGCAAAGAATATTCTCTAGAGAAATTGAATAAAGAGAATATGAAGAGCAATATCAAGTCTTTGAGGCATACAAGAAAGGGACCCTTGTATGCAGATAGAACAAGATAACTTGGTGGAGAACCTCCAGTGCATAGCAGAAGAATGGTGAAGATTTCCTATAACATCAAGATGATTACTCAGTAGATCAGATCTCATGATGATAGAAGTGCCACATGGATATGTTCCAATTTTCCAACAATGATATACTCTATTGTTCAGAGCTACACGAAGCCTTCACAGAAAATTAGTGTTCCAGACTAAAGTAAATTTAAAATCAAGCAGTACATTATTCATGATGAAGTCCATAAAGGAGAAACTGGTTCTCCAATACATATCTCCACAGATGATTAGATAAGAAAACATTTTGGTAAAGATTTTATCCAAGATGAAAGAGTTTGCATACTCAAGATGGAGCTCATGGAGACGACTTCCTTATTGAAAAAGGAAGAGATGACTCCCAGGTTGGGAGGGAGCACTAAAAATATTATCGAGGACATTCATTTTCAAGATTGAAAAATAGTCCATCTTGGACAAATGATTTCCTGTTCAGAAAGTGGATTGAGATTTTTGATGGACAATGATTTCCCATTGTGGTTAACATGGGAAATGGTACAGATTGATGATGTATCATAGACAGTGACTTCCCATTGTAGTTAACATGGGAAGTGTTTTAGGGAAGTCTCTCATCTTGAGGGTTACTCAAGAAGACTGGCCTGCCTCACCGGAAAATGATTTCCCTTTGTGATTAACATGAGGAATGGTCTGTTTTGGAGGTTGATACAGGACAATATTTTCCTCTTGTGGTTAACAGAGGAAATGGTCTAGACTGTCATTCCTTAGGGTTTATACATTCTCTCTAGGGTGCACTTTGATTAGTGTAGGAGAAATGGCCCAGGGTGGGGAATGGTCCAGGCTCAATAATCAGGGACAGACATTCCCTAGGATTTATACATTCTCTCTAGGGTGCACTTTGATTAGTGTAGGAAGAATGGCCCAAGGTGGGGAATGGTCCAGGTTCAGAAGACATGACAATTATTCTTCCTTTCTTGAGAAGAATAGTCTAGATATCGCATTGTTCTACTCTGATGATAGATATTCTTTCAGATCTCACAGATGTGAGTAAAAGATTGGCCTAGACGATTCAGTTTATATCGTAACATTGTTTCTATGCAAGTTGGTATCAGATGGTTTTTATGAAGACTGTATGATAGTAGATGTACACTACTGTGGTGGATGTGTTCCACTTTTCGTGACTATATGTTGTTGATAAAGTACTTGTATGTTACTTAGTGTGGTAATGTACCACTGGATTGTAGTTATGTACTACTATGGATAGACATAGTTGTGTTCTATTTTGTTCTAATTGCCTTGAAGACTATCAATAGTTTATTGGAAATAATTATCAGCCAGATGAATGATGAACAAAGATTTTCTAGACAGAAAATGGTTCAGAACATTTAGTCTTCTAGATTAGAAGAATGGCTCTTGTATCACTCCATGGAGTGAGCATCATGTTTGATTACTCATATAGAGTATGGTTTTTAGAGATGATGTAGCTGATGATGATGGTACTCATGATCTAGTCTATGTAACTATGTTGATGATACCAGGTGAATGGTATGTTTTGTGCTCAATACCATTACCTGTAATACCTCCCTATCTAGGAGGGAGTGTTGATATTATGGTAGTTGCGAGAGGTATTTACCTCCACGTGTAAACCTGACAAGGATATAATACTCCGAGAAGAAAGAAGAGACCCTAATGAGTTGGCTAATAACCCTAGAAGACTTGTTGTCTCAAGAAGATAATTTATATTAGATTATTAGGCTACAAGAGAAGATGTCGGCAAAAAATAATAAATATACTGAACAGACAGATACCCAGAATGAGAAGTTGACCCAGGTAGTTAGCCAGAATTGGTATAAATATAGGAGGCCAGTTCTCATTTTGGTAGGCAGTCTCAGAATTACAGTGCCCAGTCTTGTGCATAGGTTTGAGGAGATCTATCATTGCAACTGCTACAACTAGCAGATCATGTTTGGCTTGGACTATCTCTTGGCTAGAGTTTGGACTATCTGATCAACTCTTGTTGATGCACTATCCTTGGGGAAAGGTACGCTACCCTTTGTTTGGCTATCTAGCCTAGGGCTTTCTTTCGAAATGATTCTCTCTCAAGGTTAAGGTGCTTGGAGGGTGGCTTCTTCCTAGGGTTGGGTGACAAGGGTATTGTCAATGGTAAAATGAGCACACATCTTTGATATTCTGAAAGTGCCATGGATATTGTCATGCCTATCGCCTTGTGACAACATTATTCATGATGAGGGGATCATTGTGTGCCCTGATGGATAGATGTGAATGATAACCTAGCTAGAGTCTTGTACTTCCTGATGTGGGCATTTATTCGTTGTAATTGATGTTGGTACTTGGTTCTGTAACACCTCAATGCATTTGGTTTTGCACGCCCTAGAGGTTTTCTAGTTATTGGTCGTCAATCCATTGTGTTGGATTATTGATGTTGTCTTTTAGCTTCTCGGCACTATATTTCTTGTGTCGATCTGGTAGTCATTGTTATCTATCTATTGATTATCACATTTTTCATCCAGTTCCATGATCTTCTAGTATGCTAAGTCATTATTGTCTGTTTCCTTATCTGCAAGCGTTGTGTTCATCATCAAGTTGTGTTATTTAACCGTTTTCGTTGTTTCCTTCCTTCTTAAAACATTTTAGAAAAAAATATTATTTTGCATTGAGTCGCTTGTAGTCAAAATGACGAGGTTGTTACATATGGTATCAGAGGGGGTTCAACCCGCGACGTGGGATCACTACAACTTTCATTGATTTGATTCTTTATTATAAGGTTGATAATTAATTTTATTTGTATTCATTCATGTAATCATGGTTAGAGGATGCCATGGAGGTAGATTATAGGGTGCTAGGGGAGGATTTTGGACACACCTACCACACTTAGAGGGGGAGGTGAATGAGTGTGGGGATATTTTTCCCAAAACTTCCCTCTTACACAAAAACTCCTTAGTTAACATTAAACATTTGTTCATTACTCACTGTTGTCATTTATAATAAGTTATATGTGAATACATATCATCAACATATATCAACAACATATCATCAACAAATCATCTCCACAAGGAACAAAAAGAACACAAGATGTATGTACAATTTTTCTTTTTATTATGGACTTCAATCCGAGGGTTTTTCAACAACAAATGAATAGAGTAAAACTCTACAAGAGTACCAGCTCTATATGCAAGACTCATCTTAAATTATCAGCACCAACTGAGATGATGCAACAATCCTCAACAGATATCAATCTGTCAACATAAAAAAGTGTATCAACCATGCACCAACTTGTGCCAAACAACCTGTAACCAACTTGTACCATAAAAAAGTGCATCCAACCATGTACCAAGTATATACCAATCATGTCTCAAATAATAATAAAAAATTAATCATCAATAGTTACAAAAATCATCAACTATACACCTCATGTATGTCCCAACTCATCAACTGCTTGTCTCAGTCATGACTAGTTTTGGATTAGTCAACAACCCCAACTTCAAATAATCATAACTTTGTACATGTAATGAATAAATATATGAAAATGATACACAATGTTATTTAGTGTGTTTTATGCAATTCCTCCAGGAGTAACTACTTGGAACCTCTCATAAAAGGCGTTATAGAAAAAATGGCATACCTTGATGAATTTTGGCTTATTCTAGAGAGAGACCTTGTAGAGAATTCCCCACACAAAATATTCATTGAATTCATATGAACATGTCACACAACATACAAAATCCTATACCCTAATAAAAACATTTTGTCTCACTAAATTTGGATCTTTTATGAAGAAGTTATGACATTTTTACCCGAAACAATTGTTTTTGACTAGTTTCAGGACTAGCCACAAACCCTATTTTCCATGGAGTGTAACTCCAAAAATACAATGATACACAAGATGAATTTTTTAAAACATATACTTGGATATTGTTTCTTGATTTCATATCCATTTCACAGTCTGAATCATTATAGAAAATGTTTTATAGAGAAAATGGTGAGATGACCTGTAAATAACATACCTTAGAAAGCATCATCAAAATAATATATCCTCCCTTCAATTCTGGCCCTTTTTTCTTTACCTTCCTTCTGAAATTTGTCTTATATATCATTGGTTACCTCAGTTACCTATAGATATTCAATATTCTCAAGTGTTCCACACCAAAAATGCTCAAGAAGCTCTCACAAGAAGCTCTTCATCAATACTCCAAAAGATATTCTCAAAAGAAGCTCTCCATTAATCCACAAAAAGGATGATCTACAAGAGACCATTGCTATATTATTTATACTTTCATTCTCTAGGTCACTTAACCCATTTCTAGGTCACTCACAAGAATCTCTCCATTAATCCACAAAAAGGATGATCTACAAGAGACCATTGCTATATTATTTATACTTTCATTCTCTAGGTCACTTAACCTATTTTCCTTATTTTAGGGTTAACCACTTTCCATAAATAGAAATTTCTCCAAAATTTTATCATTGAAATATTCCTTCTTGATTTTCTCATCTTAATTTTTCATTTCTTGATTTTTTTCACTTCTCTTTATTATTTAAATAATCTACCTTGACTTTGTCACCTTACTTTATCATTTAAATAATGATTTCTTCTTTTAGGTCACTTAACCCATTTCTACATCACTTAACCTATTTTACTTAAATTTAGGGTTAACCACTTTCCATAAATAGAAGGTTCTCGAATACTTTATCATTTAAATATTCCTTCTTGATTTTGTCACCTTACTTTATCATTTCTTGATTTTGTCACTTCTCTTTATTATTGAAATAATCCACCTTGACTTTGTCACTTTACTTTATCATTTAAATAATGATTTCTTCTTTTAGATCACTTTGAATTCTTTGACCTTGGGGGCTTCAAGCCTTCATGTGGAGGCCCTTCATCTTCATAAGGCCATAACTCTCAAACCATGAGGTGTTATGTGACATTCCACATACCACCGAAAATGGCATGACAAGCACTATGCATCTAGGATAGTTTCACCAACAGTTTCCTTGATCTTCATCTCATTATTCCACATATAAGAATGGGTCCTCAAATCATTATTATAGGATAACTCAATCCATAAAGCATCTTCCCATGAGGTTTTTCACCATAAGGGGACCACTTTGGAGTTCATCCATTTGTGCACCTTATCTGATCCAGATTATTTTCGACACGAAATGCGAGCGGAGATATAATAAATAAATGCACAGAGATATCACAAATATTCAATAATATAACAAAAATGTATCAGATATGCAACCATAAACATAGATATACAGTAATACATGATTTCTATTAATGAAAGAAATGTACAGAGACTGTAAAAATATAGAGTGAAAGACTCCTTATAATGGTGGCAGCTTATCTCTGAGAAGAGATGTGATGGCTACTGGCATTCAAAAGAAGATGATTACGATGAGGCTCTAAATGTATTTTTACAATAAAAAGGAATGAAAAAATTCCTATACATCCAAAAACCTAACCCTAGGAGATCAAGCGCCAAAAGTCATGTGGGCCCTGTTTGGGTAAGTTAGTACATCAACTTCTCGAGGTCATAACTTTTGCATACGATCTCTGTTTTAGGTGTATGATAGCTCGTTGGAAAGGTATCGTCGAGGAGATTCATTTTGGGGCCTAAAACATGCCTTTTAATATTAATAATAACCTTGATATTGAAAAACATTTATTTGGGCCCTCAAAATGGCCCCAGAAGTTAAAAACTGCTAAAAATAGTAAATTGCCAAATTTGCTAGAAAATTGTTTTGAGCTAATCGAAAAAGGTGGGTGGCCACCAATATCTACCTGGATCATTATCAATAATGATAAGAAAATAATGATATTAAGGTTCCTCCAACCATTCTTCTAAGATAACTCAATTTGCAAAGCATCTTTCGGTGAGGGCTTTCACCTTAAGGGGACCTCTTTGGAGTTCATCCATTTGTGCACCTTATCAATCATGATAAGACAATAATAAGTTATCTGTACATTTTTACAACAATGCATCATATACCAATGAAACCACAATGATCCATCTTCATCATGTATCAATGACAACTCATTGATCCATCTTCATCATATCAATGACAACTCATTGATCCATCTTCATCTATGTATTCTCATCAAGGAAAATACATATTATATTACATCAATGATCAATCAATTAATCCTTTCACATCAATCAATCACTTGACATCAATCAATCAAACCATTGGCATCAATGACAACATGATCCAACAATCTCCTCCTTTGGCATTGATGGCAATACCAACATTGATGTCAAAACCAATTACCAATTATTGATGTCAACATGAAGATAAGGCATGCTCTACATCAATAGTCAATGTGACTATCTCTCCCCATCAATAAACATCAATCACATCAATCTGATTAACTCTCCCCCTTTGACATCAATGGCAAAGGGCCCATCTTGGGGTTGCTCCCCTTGCTTGAACTCTCTTTGGGGCTACTCCCCCTGCCTGAATGCCTTTGATCTTCCTCTGAATAATCTCTCCCATTTTGAACAAGGGATATCACTCTGGAGTAATGTTGAATATACATCGAACACACTCCCAATATGACCATTTCTCCCCCTAAAATTATGCTCATGTGTTCTTTCTTCAAGTATAGGGCTCTTTTCTAGGTATGCATCTGATAAATATCTCCTCCTAGAATCATGGGAAGAAGAATGACTCCCCCTATGGGTATGTCTCCCCTATCGTTTCTACAAGATGAACACTGTGCAGCCATATAATGATACTTGGACATGTTCATGCATCAAACTTATGCCATACCAAGCATCATGAAGAAAAATATATGTCAACAATGAAATAAATAATCATGAGAAAGATATCAACCAAGTACATCCTGTACAAAATGTGTGCTTTGTTAAAATATAGAAGATTGTGTGCTCGTTTTACCATTGGCAATACCTTTGTCATCCAACCATAGGCTGAAGCCACCCTTCGAGCACCTTAACCTTGACTGAGAATTACTTTGGAAGAAAACCCTAGGCTAGATATCCAAACAAGCTGTAGCACATATTCCTCCAAGGATAGCGCACCAACAATAGTTGATCAGATAGTCCAAACCCTAGCCAAGAGATAGTCCAAGCCAACACTAAAAATTGATTGCTCCAACAGCTCCACCTATAGCTCTCCTCCATACATGCGCACCAAGATGGCAACTACAGTGTGCACCAGCTGTTTCTCTGCAATTCTGAGATGTGTCAAATGAAAACTGGTGCCCTGTATTTATAGTGGTTCTACCAGATTTGCTGGGGCCGACTTCTCCTTCTGGGTACATGTCTGTTCAGTATATTATTATTATTTCTGGCCAACTTCTTCTCTTGGAGGTTAATAACCTAATATAAATTATCTTCTTGAGCCGACAAGACTTCTAGGGTTATTAGCCAACTCATTAGGTTTTTCTCTTTCTTTCCAGAGTCTTCTATTCTTGTCAGGTTTACACGTGGAGGTAAATACCTCTCGTAGCTACCATAATATTAACACTCCCTCCTAGCTAGGGAGGTATTACAAGTAATGGTCTTGAGCACAAAAACATACCATTTACCCGGTAGCATCAACATAGTCATTTAGACTGTCTCATGACCAGATGATGAGCACCACCATCACCATCAGCTGCATCATCTCTTGAAACCATACTTCATCTGAGTAATCAAACATTATGCTGGATAAGTCACTCACACCATAGAGTGATACAAGAGTCATTCTTATAATCTAGAAGAGTAAATGCT
>SNQJ01S0241577.1:0-13459 GCA_010110895.2 Picea sitchensis
GATCCTTAATCAAATTAGTGTCAATGTATTTGAGCTATGGAAAATGTCAACAAATTTGTTGTTTCTAGAGCGAAGGCAACAATCTTACTTACAACATTTCTAATGGCCTTAAGAGAGTTGGCATTTCAATTTTTAAGAGGCTATCTAAGCTTTCGCACCGAAATTGGGATTAAACATAACAATTCAACAAGAAGATTGAAACTTCATCATGAAGGCTTTGTAAAGAGGCCAACCCTCACCATAAACAAGAGCTCATTACGAATGACACTTGCTTTGCCATGTACATAAATAAATTCAAGGATAAATTGCTTTGGCACAAGGTTGAATGACCACAAAATCTTTCGAGGACCCCTATGATTCAAAAATTCAAATCTAAAGATCTTTCAACTTCAACCCATTGGTATGTTAGTAAACCCCCTCCACCTTGATCCAAGAGGGACCGATATTTAAAATTGACACAAAAGTTGTATTGTCAATGCAAAAGGACACAAGCGAGGGATTTTTTTAGTTTGGGAGAAAACCCTCAAATAATTATACTTTCTCGGGCACAACCTTGTAAAGGGTGGATCCATCAAAGCCAAATCCCACATGTCATTTTGGTGCAAAGATTTATGAGAGGTCTTTCAACTTCAACCCATTGGTATGGTAGTAAACCCCTTCCACCTTGACCCAAGAGGGACCGATATTTAAAACCGACTCTAAAGTTGTATTGTCAATGCAAAAGGACCCAAGGGAGGGCTTTTTTTTAGTTTGGGAGAAAACCCTAAAATAATTATACTTTCTCGGGCACAACCTTGTAAACGCTGGATCCATCAAAGCCAAAGCCCCCATGTCATTTTGGTGTAAAGATTTATGAGAGGCCAAACCATTCTCATATGGAATGAGCTTTCCATTCATTGGGAGGGAAGGGTCATCATAGAAATAATCTTGACCACATTGCATTTGTGCATGCATTATCATTAGAGGTAGAACCGGATAAAAGGAAGTGGCTATAGAAAAACCTCCACTATGCACAAGCTCTCCACTCATTAATCAAGCGCATCTTCATGCCCCTTAATACTTTAACTAAAATCCCCCCAAATTAAGCACACAAGGAACACCGACAACTCCTACTTGGTTTTAAGTTCACTCTCTCATTTTCGTCGTCTATCCATAGCGTATGGATACATCACACGTCGTCGCCAAAGTCACCGCCATCAGTCGCCAAAACTTGCATCGTTGATAACAATGTGAATGTGTACTACAATGAGGTGAGTTGTGGGAGGTTTGTTCCACATGTTGTTCTCATGGATCTTGAGCCTGGGACATATCGTGAGATCAAGCCCTTACGGTCAGATATTCAGGCCTAAAAACTTTGTTTTTGGCCAGTCTGGAGTTGGTAACAACTGGGCCAAGGACCATTACACCACAACGAAGGGTTGAACTCGTCGATTTCGTGTTGGATGTCGTCATGAAAGAGGTCGAGAACTACGACTGTCTGCGAGGTAAATTAAAGTTTATTTAAGTCAATAGTCCATGTTTCCATTGTTGTTGAGGTAAATTAACGTTTCTTTATGTAAATAGTCCAAGTTTTAGTTGTTGTTGTGTATTGATTTTTTTTATTTAATGGTCTTGGCGTTTTGTGGTGCATGCAGGGTTTCAAGTATGCCATTCTCTCGGGGGTGGAACAGGGTTTGGAATGGGCACATTGCTCATATCCAAGATCAGAGAAGAATACCCAGATAGGATGATGCTCACATTCTCTATCTTCCCTTCTCCCAAGGTCTCAGATACAGTGGTGGAACCCTACAACGCAACGCTCTGTTCATTAGCTGGTGGAAAACGCAGATGAGTGTATGGTTCTCGACAATGAGGCCCTGTATGACATTTGCTTGAGGACACTCAATATCACTTATCCTAGCTGTAAGTAGCATTGAATATCACATTCTTTCATATTATGCATAGGGTCTAGGGTTTATCAATGGTTTAATTGGGCTTGGGGTTTGTCAATTTCTTATCTGGATTTTAAGGCTTTTTTTTTTTTCCACATGAAAAATACTCTATATATTCAAAAGGATATATAAATATACATCGTCGGCCTCCGCCAAAGGGAGCTCAAAGATAAACACAGCTGGTGATAAAAGCACGGCAAATCCGGCAAAAAACCAAAGCCATAAATCCGGCAAAACCAAAGCCACAAATCCACAGGGGAATCAGCCTTCTGGTCATAAGATATGCAGCAAGATTCAGCCCAAAGAAGCAAAATCACAACTTGATTTTGATGGTGGGCCCAGCGTTACCATCCACCCATTTTGTGAAGCAAAAATGGCCCGGGGGCAAATTCAAAGCTAATTTGGAGAGAGAATCAGCCTCACAATTGTCCTCCCTAAAGATGTGTGAGACGGAGAGCTTCCTGAAACAGTGAGATGTCTCTTTGGTTCTTTCTTTACAACTTTTGAGAGCCGCCACCTTGAAATCCGCTTGTCCCTTCAGCCAGTCAACAATAATCTTGGAATCGCCCAGGAGAAGAAGCTCGTCGATATGCAGTCGTCTTGCCAGATTGAGGGACGCACAAGCCCCCAACAGTTCAGTCTTCATGTTTGATCCTTCTCCACAGTTTAGTGTCCAGCGATAGCATGTGTGAGTGTTTAACAAAATTTTCCCTCCCGCACCACAGAGAGATCCGCGCTGTTGAGAGGCTCCATCAAACCAGGTGACCACCCTATCAGTAGGATAATCAAAACAGTGGCGGCGCTTTGTATTTGTGGGTGGCTGAGTCTGTTGTATATCTACCTTAAGTAAGATAGTATTAGCCTCAAAAAACGCAGATGGAGGCTTCCCATCAAAGAGTGCAGAGTTCCTGCACTTCCAAACCTGCCAAAGGAGGTGGATTGGCAACATGGTAAGTGAATTGTAGACTCTGGTCCATCGCTGAAGGAAATCGAGAACACAGGTGCCCGACCACGTTGTGTAGAATAGGAGCGTTGGATCGAGTAACTGCCACACTTCTCTGATGAAAGGACAATTGATGAACAAATGTGAAATGGTTTCGCTCTATTGTTGACAAAGGTAGAAACGACTCGGCCCCTCCCAGCCACGCGCCTGAAGGTTCGGCCACACCAGAAATCGATTCTCAACGAGAATCCAAATAAAGAGCTTTAATTTGACAGGGCAGTCGGCCTTCCATATCTGCTGGTATCGATTTGTTTTGTCATGTGGCCAGTAGAAGGTTGTAAGCGCATGATAAACATTTTTTGCCGTAAGAGTGCCCGACTGGTCTCCTCTAGTCCACAGGAGAACGTCTGGTCTGTCTTGCAAACGGATGCCCGCTGCCATCAACAACTGTGTGTAGCCCCTCCATTCACTGTATAAATCGACCCCTAGCTGTAGCTCTTTACCGTTGAACCAATGTTCGCCGAGCAGACCTCCATTGATCGGTGAAATGAATTGATGAAGGTAAAAAAGATTTTTTCTATGTAAGTGTGCCAACAGGGGAGCTGAGAGCAGGGCGCTTCTACCCAGGCCTAGAATATAGTCTATGCCTACTTCAATTAGTTGTCCATTTCCCGGGTTCTAGGAGATCCACTGTAGAATAATCGGCATGGTCAAAGAGAGATGTTTCCAGACTATAGATCCTCTGTTGGGACGATCCAATGCCGATCTGATTCAAATGTGCACTGGGAGAGAAGGAAAGTACTTGGCTTTGATAACCAATCCCCAGGGGCCGGGTTTCATAAGAATCCTCCAAAAAGTATTGGCCAAGAGCGCCCTGTGGAAGATTGGTAGGTGCCTAAGACCCCAGCCTCCCAACGATTTGGGTTTTGAAATCGAATCCCATTTGCAAAGGTGATAGCCTTTGTTGTTTTTACTACCTGACCAAAGGAAAGAGAATATTAGTTCTCGAAGAGTCTTCAGGATCAAAGCCGGGATGTGTGCGAGCGCCATCCAGAACACCGGGAGGCTTTCCAATACAGATTTTATTAGAACGAATCTGCCACCTAAAGAGAGAAATCTGTTGCACCAGTGTTGGATCTTGCTATTGAATTTGTCGAAAAGCCAATGCCAATCTTTACTAGAATATCTGGTAGATTTTAGAAGGAACCCAAGGTAAGAAAACCCCTTCTCAAGCTCGAGTGCTTTGATGCCAAACAGTGTTGTAATATCCGATAGAGAGGTCTCCTGAGAATTTGATAAAAGGAAGATAGAATTTTGTAAATTGATCTCTAGGCCGAAAGCTGAGCAAAAAGAGTTAAGGATGGAGTGAATCAGAGCCCATTCATCAGGTTCGGCCAACGTCAGGATCAGCACGTCATCAACAAAAAGTAAATGTAGGATATGTAACTACCCCAAAATTTTTATGCCAGTTAGGTGTCCCTCCGCTTGTTTGATTTTTAGCAAGATGCTAAGCCCCTCCAGAACCAAAATGAAAAGTAGAGGTGAAAGAGGACATCCTTGTCGGAGTCCTCTCTCGCAGTGGAAAGATCTGGTAGCTTCCCCATTAATTAGGATAGCTAGAGTGGCTGAAGATATGCAGCCTAGGATCCAGTTGGTGATGATAAGGCCGAAACCATACTGCAAAAGAACCAGGTGAAGAAAGTTCGAGTTAATGCAATCGAAGGCCTTTTTAAGGTCCAGCTTTAGAAGAGTGGCCTGTTGTTTTCTTGTCTTGAAACTATGTATACATTCATGGGCGACTTCAACAACATCGAGGATTTGTCTTCCTTTTAGGAAGCCAAGTTGTTCTTCGGACAAAGCCAAGGACAGAAAAGGTCGGATTCTTCTTGCTATGATCTTGGAAATAAGTTTGTAACACAAGTTACAGAGGGATATAGGGCGAAAGTCTTGAAAATGATTGGTCAGATTAGACTTTGGGATCAATACCACAAAGGTTCTGTTGAGCTGTGGGTTCAAAACTCCTCTAATTCTGGAATCCTCCACAGTGTTCAAGAGATCCTGGGCCAATAGATCAAAGAAATGCAGGTAAAATTCAACAGATCAGCCGTCTGGTCCGGGGCTCTTTTCTTTTTTGAAGCCCTTAAGCACCTCAAACAGCTCCTCCTTTGTGCAAGGCGCTTCCAAAGCTAAGGCTTCTTCGGTGGTGACCATCTTGGGGAAGTGACTGGCTAGTTCTATTTGTGCAGCAAGATCAGATGCCGGGGAAACCTTGAAAAAAGAATTAAAATGGTTGAAGGCCGCAGCTTTGATACCTTCCTGAGATTGTTGTAACAGTCCATCATCGTCCTCAATGTCCCATAAATGTTTTTTGGAACGCCTGGCACTGGCAAAACGGTGAAAAAAGAGAGTGTTTTTGTCGCCAAATTTGAGCCAAGTCATCCGACTTTTTAGCCGCCATCTCTCTTCATCAGCACGCAAGTGAGCATTACGCTCTTCCTCAAGGCCTCGAATTTTGAAATCAATATCCATGGTGTTAGCAACCTGTGGCTTATGGCGAAGTAGGAGGTCCAGCTCCTGCTCTATCCTGTATAGGTCGGCTTGTTCAGCTAGCTTTTTCTCTTTTAGCCAATGAATGGATCGGGATTTTAATCTGGACAGTTTGACAGAAAGGTTACCTTGTGGGTCATCCGGTGACAAGGAGGAAGAATCGGTCCAAACCGATCTGACAAGATTGTTGTATGAGACCTCTCTCAGCCATTGAGGGTTGAATTTGAAAGGCTGTCCCACACCAAACCGGCCCGCGCCCAACTGTAAGCAAATGGAAGCATGATCAGAGAGAAAGGGGAGATTTACCCAAGATCGATAGCTACAAGAAGGTGAAAGCAGGTCCTCGGCAATTAGAAAACGATCTAGTCTTTTGGCGATACTCGTTGTGCCTTGTCTCCCATTTCTCCAGGTGGGAAGAAGCTCCGCTGGTTTCAAATCGACTAAAGCATTCTTGTCAAAGATGCGGTTAAAAAAGCTATGGAGCGGGTCGATCTGCGCCCTATCTCCCCAAATTTCCTCGGAGCTAGTAGTAAGATTGAGATCACCAGCCAGGATGAGATTTTTAGCAGCCAATAGCCCAAGGTCATCAATTCGTTGCTAGAAGACTTTGCGATCAGCACAAGGACTGTATACATTGAGCAGGTTGATGTCGGCCTTTAGCTCAAAGCAGTGTCCGGAAAGTAGAATTCCTCCTGGACTGAGCATTGGAAAGAAATCAAAGAATGAGGGATCCCACGAGGCCAGAAGGCCCCCCGAGTTTCCAACCGAGCTAGCAGCGCAGGTCATCCAAGTTAAAATTTACAGCAGTATGAGGTCATCCAAGTTGTTCTCAGCAAGTGCATGAAGTCCCAAGTTATGACGATTGAATTTTGAAAAATATTTTTTTTTATTATTAAAAAATACATATATATAAATTTCCTATATATGTTACACATTAGATACAACACATAAATTCCCAAAGTCAACAATAAATAATACATAGTCAAAGGGCAACCCATTGCTATAGTCAAGGCCTTCGGCAAGAACTAATAAAGAGTTAAAATGGATTTACACTAATAATAAAATAAATAAAGTTAAATACATCTTAACATACATAAATTGAAAACAAAATTTTATTTTTATTAATCACTATAAAAATGCAAATTTTAAAATGATTATAGGATCTTGAATTAAGATATATATATATATATATATATATATATATATATATATATATATATATATATATATATTACAATGAAGTTTTTTATTTTTTATTATATATTAAGTTATAAACATTAAAATTACACATCTTTATTTTAATATTTTAAAATGTTATATTGAATCAATGGGTTATACAAGCCTAGATCTATTTAATTTTGAATCTATCAAGTCAAAGATGGATGAAATATAGGAGCTTGATAGATTTGAAGTTAAATGAATCTAGGTTGGTTGCCCACACAAATTTTTATTATTTTATTTTTTTAATGTTTTATTATTATTTTTAATGTGTTAAGTTACATGAACATTCCCCATACTTATATATATATATATATATATAATGGAGTGACATATTTTTTTATAACTATTGTTATTTTATTTTTCTTTACATGAACATCTCCCTCATATTGATGTAGTGTGTGTAATGGAGCCTAGATAAATTTTTATTATTATTTTAATGTTTTATGTTATATAGACATCTTCCCTATACTTGGTTGTAGAGCTCCTCCCAAAAAATGCATTCATAATCATTTATGTGTAACACATTCCCTCAAAATTAAAAATTGACTTTGTATGTATATGTTATTTGGGTTAAGATAACAAGCTAATAAGATCTATGGTTATATTTAATTCCGCAAAGGTGATTGCAAAGATTCTCAATGACATTGTTTTATAAGGAAAAGGGAAAAGTGTTTCTTATCTTTGAGGTACCTTAAAATTCCACAAGGGTGATTGCAAAGACTCTTTATGTCATGATGAAATAACTTAATGAAGTAATTAGCCATCACATTGGGAGCAATATTAAAATGGATTCATTTATCATTTCTATAATTTCTCTTAGATTTTTCAAAGGTAATTGCAAAAATTATCTCTATTATGACGAAACGACTCAATGAAAAAACAAGACAATGACATCAATGTCATTTGTCTTATAGAAAAAAAGAAAAATGGCTATCATTTTCCAAAATATGTCTCAAATTCCCCGAAGGGGATTGCAAAGAGTCCCTAAGTCAAGATCAAATGTTAATGAAGAAGACGAGGCAATGACATCAATGTCATTTATTGTCTTATAAGGAAAAAGAAAAATGGCCCTTATCATTCCCAAAATTTCTCTTGAATTCCCCAAAGGGGATTCAAGAGACTCCCTACGTCCAGATGAAAGGTTATTAATGAAGAAGACAAGACAGTAGCATCAATGCCATTGTCTTATAAGGAAATAGAAAAATTGCACTTATCATTTTCAAAATTTCTCCCAAGTTCCCCAAAGGGGATTGCAAAGACTCCCTAGGTCAAGATAAAGTATTAATGAAGAAGACAAGGCAATGACATCAATGACATTGTCTTATAAGGAAAAAGAAAAATGATCCTTATCATTTCCAAAATTTCTCCCAAATTCCCCAAAGGAGATTGCAAAGACTCCCTAGGTCAAGATGAAATGTTAATGAATGACATCAATGCCATTGTCTTATAAGGGAAAAGAAAAATGGTCCTTATCATTTCCAAAAATTTTCCCAAATTCCTCAAAGGGGATTGCAAAGACTCCCTAGGTCAAGATAAAATATTAATGAAGAGAGGTGGAGCAAGGCAATGGCATCAATGCCATTTTCTTATAAGGAAAAAGAAAAATAGCCCTTATCATTTCCAAAATTTCTCCCAAATTCTCCAAAGGGGATTGCAAAGACTCCCTAGGTCAAGATGAAATGTTAATGAAAAAGTCAAGGTAATGACATTAATGCCATTGTCTTATAAGGAAAAAAGAAAAGTGACACTTATCATTTATGATATTTCTCCCAAATTCCGCAAAGGTGATTGCAAAGACTCTCTATGTCAAGATGAAATGTTAATGAAAAGGTCAGAGACAATGACATCAATGCCATTGTCTTATAAGGAAAAAGGATAAATGTCTCTTATAATTTGGAGAATCTCCCGAATTTCCTAAAGGTGATTCCAAAGACTCTCTAGGTCATGATGAAATGACTTAATAAAGAAGAGACATTGACATCAATGCCATTGTCTCATAAGTCAAATAGAAAAATGAACACTATAATGAAATCAATCCCAATAAAAAAAAGGAAAAGTTGACAATATAAACATATATCTACTTTGTTGATAAAATCATGCTTACTTTTAACATATGAGTTTACTCTTTTAAAATATATATATACAATGTTTTTTTTAACAGAATGGTTATGTTGCATTAGTCGACATTAGAAGCGAAGCCCAGTCGAGGAAAGTTACAAATCTGAAGAGGTTGGTGACCTCTAACAGTGCTTCAAACCTTCTTGTGAATGTCTTGAAACCAATCCCATTTGCTTCTTGACCTAATTCGAGAAAATGACAAAATTGCATACATGAGTAAATTCTCTAGCTTGTGAAAACCTGATGAAAACGAAGCAATGCATTAGCAGGGGTGGGAATTTTCCTGGGAAGGGATCGATTTTTAGAGCACGAAGAAATGTTGGAGGCCATACTCCTTTTCTCTGCGCTCTTGTTGGTCTTTTCGTCATGGGTAAAGGGGTGGAAACAGGCCCGGAATTGTCTTGGGTTGAAGTTTTCCAAAGTCGCTAGAGGGAGGCTAGCTTGATCCCAGAACCTATTGAGGCCAGAGAGAGGAGTTTGGATCTGACCCCAAAAATTCTCACAAACTTGCTACTAGGCACGGGGGTGGAGTCAGGAAGGCTGCCGTGCTGCTTGGGAGGATCTTCCCTTCCTTGTTATTTATACCGGATCTAAGGGCTTCATCTTCCCTTGGTACATCAAAGATGTTTTATTACATCTAGAGTTGCCTCTTTCTTTGAATGAGTGGCCTTGAGACTTTGGGTAGTGAATCCTTTTAAGCCTTGGTTTCCTTAAAACCAGTTAGATCATGGATGGAAATCTTCTTTTAATTGGTCCCTGCTCCTCGAGAGGCTTTAGAGCTGACTTTCTTGAAAATAATATGCATGTACCGGAGGCACTTAAAAGGGATATGCTTTCGTAGTCTGGACTCTTGGATATGGCACCATTCCCCGAGGGAGGGAAAGCTTGATGGCTTCTGGTAGGCATTTCTCGAGGTTAACCTCAACACAAATGCGATCGCAGGTATACTGGTCCCCTTTCGTCTCTGCACTGTCCAGGAAGCACCCAAGCTTATTTCAATGTCCTCCAGAGAGGAATTTTCCCAGAGATGCATGGGAGGTGAAGCTGACCCTAACCCAGAAATTGCAGTGATCTCGGCTTTCAGGATTGAGATCAAGAAGTCCTAGGGGCTAAGAGCGACCCTCTAAAACCCATGAAATAGAGTCCAGTCTGAGAAAACTAGATCCGGTCCACTCTGTCCTTGAGAAGCCCGAAGACAAAAAACCCCTTCCCTCACACCTTTGGGTAACTCTTTTTACTGTGTCCAGTGACTTCCAGTGTTCATTCGTCCATGCCTCCACCGTTTGGGGGCTGGGCCATAACTTAAATGGCTTTTCAGATGGGGCCTTTTACTAGAAGAGTGAGGGTTGCAAAGACTACTCTAGAGATAGCTCGAGGAGTAAGGGGGATCTCCTCCATCTTCTTAACAAACTTAGGCGAGAGAGAGGCTTGGATTTAGGTCTGTAGGTGGATAATGCTTTGAATGCTTCCAAAGGATATTCTTGGATTCTCGTGATCGGTTGGAGCCATCTTGGTGGCGATACAGGAGGCCTGCTTGCTCAGGATCAGCGTGCACCACCGGGAGGAACCTGTTGGAAACGATTAAATGCGAGGAGAGATCGATGGGAGATCGATGGGAACCTTGATTAAATGACTACTTTCATCATTATATACCCTTACAATGTAAGCTTTGATATATATATATATATATATATATATATATATATATATATATATATATATAGTCTGATCAGTGGGCCTAATTGTTAGAGCATAATGTGTTTCCTCTTAAGAGTCCTGGGTTCAAATCAGTGGGGTATGTATACCTTAAGTAGACTTTACCAATCAAATCGGTGACCTTAAAATATAGATTATTATTATTAACTTTTCATTTAACAGCAATTTATTTTTTTTTACACAATTATATATATTATGTATGTATTCTAATTTTCAAATGGCTACAAATTAAATCAATATATAGAACCAAATAAAATAACAACCATCTATATCTAAATCCAAATCCATATTAACCCAGATGTAGTAATAACAAGGGCGTGAGACTGACGTAGTCCATACCGAATTTAATGCAATTAAATGGAAGAATGTTCATAAAGCAAAAATATTCCAATGTTGAAGTATGATTATAATAGCATTCTAATGTTGTAGTATGAAAGATGCAGGTTTGTGAATTTTATAAAAAAATTATAGTTTTTAAAACTAGAGTAGAGTGTTGCGATTTGAGTTTTCTTTAGTTTTGGTGTCTGGGCATTTTGAAGTTGGTGTTAATCATTTTATAAATAAATGTGTTGTAAGGATTATTTGGTTACAATAAAGTAGTGTTGTGAAAATAATTAAAAGAAGGCATAAAATAAATTTAATTTGAAAACACTATTGTGCAATTAAATGGTGCGATGCAATTGAATGGTAAATATTCTAATGAAGGCTCATTTATTGTGTGTTTGATTTTATTGGATTGTTGGCATTGTACATAACAAAAGAGAATGAAGTGAAATGTGATTTAATGCATGACTCCCCATAAGCTAGGAAATTTCCTCATGGTAAATGCACGAGAAGATTTCATTTTTGATAAGCGAAGTGCACGAAATTTGCAATATATATATATATATATATATATATATATATATATATATATATATATATATATATATATATATATATATATATAAATATATACATTGATAATAAATAATCATATGTGTTCTATCTTCAGAAGGTGGAAGCAAAGACTATGGTACAATGTTGCTCAACGGTCTTCGTACAAGAGTGACATTAACTTTATCAAATGGATTAATTTAAGAAGTAAATCACAAGGATTGATTTTTTCCTTAAGCCCTAATTGAGGATGTGTAAGACATGTTGTCTTAGTTTCTTGTGAATATACCCGAGGGCAGAGGTCGTGGCATGTGAGCAGGTACCTTTTTTGTAGATATGTCTCATATGATATGTCTAGTAGGCTTGGAAGTATAGTGTCTGAGAAGAGGCTTTAGAGTTACTGCATTGTACAGTCTTGTTGTCAGTGGTGCGGATAATAGCATTGAGCCAATGTTGATATGTGAAGGGCGTTTTGTACTACATTTAATACAATCAACCATCGCATCTTTTATCAGTGCAGTTGCGGATGCAGGAGAGTTACAAGATGCACATACAGGTTAGTGCAGTTGCGGATGCAGGAGAGTTACAAGATGCACATACAGGCTCGAACGGTGTTGAGTATGCATTTGCAATTGCCAGGGCACCTTCAACCTGCATATAGATTACAAAAGGGGATAAGTTAAAGAGTATATATACATGTATCCAAGTGTAAATGATTGTGTGTATGAAGTTTGTAAATGAAGTTCTACATGGATACTTACAACATTTGTTGAATGTGCTAGCTTTTTCAGATCCGCTACAGCTTCTGTTCTGAGTGTTGTTATGAATGTTGACTGTGTTGTGCGAAACACCTTTTCATTTATGTCTCTCCTTTTGGTGATATTTTTAAATAGCATAATGGGGAATTTTCCTTTTTGTAGTTGTTGTTCAATTGAGCTAAAGAAATGTGCATATGTTTCGAACAATTGAAGCTACCACATAGAATATGATAGTTGTTATTTAGTTGAAATTAATATATGTTAGAAAGTTAAAGATAACAAAATGAACATTGGAGATCGTACCATTGCCTTGTCATTGTCTGTTTTGCCATCTTTTATGTGAAGTGTGTATTGTAGACCGATTTTCCTTGCGAGGGTGACGACAACTCCGATGGTTCCAATTGGGTACATGTCCATGTTATCGGCAAATTGTCTAATTGTTGTGTTTGGTATGAAAGTGTATTATTTACAAATTGGGGACAATGTTTCTACGAGGCTGGATTCATCTAGCGAGATAATATGATCACAGTCACCACGGTCATAGTTGGTTTTTGGAAGGACTTTAAAATGTGTAATAGATACTCCATTGCCAGGTAAAATCTTGTGCGCATGTCTTTGTATAAGATGTGCAGGAACAGTTAATGTAACTGTTAGCATGCCATTTTCATCTGTCATATCAGCACGAAGAATTTTACGTGTTTTGTTTACTTTATCCAAATATGTGCTGTAGACAACCATGACGTCTCCGATGAAAAGTTCCCCAAATCTACGGCTATTCAAGTCCTCAATGGATACAATATTTGGAGGTGTATATCTGGGCCATTGAAAGGAGATTGCAAGAAATAAGTGATACGAAGAACATCTTTTGTTTTGTATTTTTGTTACATAAGTTGAGAGTTTTACATATCTATGCACATACCTATCAATTTCTTCTTCTTGGAAAATGTTGGTTGCATCGCTCGAGTTTGCAATGTTGGTTGCATCAGGTAAAGGCAGTGGTGTGTCAGGTAACAACGGCGCATGTGGACTAAACATAAGAAGTTGTGAATGGCATTAGTAGATGTGTTTTTTTCATTTTTGCATGTATAAAAGAAAGATAGTTTATGAATGTTGAAAGGAAGAATTTTTTAATGAATAGTTACCTTGTAAACTGTTGTGCTTGTGGTGTTTGCGATGCCTGACTACTAATTGTTTCTTGGCTTGTCGAGGTTGTTCTATACAGAAAATTCAAACATTGTATATGAGACATATATGACAGAAGAAATAGTTTGACATACATAAGACAAGTTGGTTTGCATATGGATTGTGAGTCTACATATGTATATAACTTACTAGGAAGAAGAAATTGG
>SNQJ01S0241579.1:10307-23213 GCA_010110895.2 Picea sitchensis
TGATAAATTCCAAGAAGGAGAAATGAAACTCCAGAATATCTCCACAAATGAGTAAGTAGCAGATATTCTAACAAAGCCTTTGTCCAGGATAAAGTTTGCGTACTTACGAGACAAGATGGGGCTCGTGGAGATAACTCCCTTAGCTGAAAGGGAAAAGATGGCTCCCCAGGTTGGGAGGGAGCATTGATACACATTATTGATTCATGGGCAGTCATTTTCCAATTTGGAAAATGGTCCAGGTTGGGCAGTTCCTTTCCAGTCCGAAATGTGGTTCGAGATTTCTGACGGACAGTCATTTTCCAGTTCAGAAAATGGTCCAGATCGGATAGTCATTTTCGTAATGAAAATGGTCTGATAGATTGTTGATGTACCATAGACAATGATTCCCCTTGTGGCCAATGTGGGGGAATGGTCTAGGACAACCATTCTTCTTGGCAGTCACTCTGAGTAGTGGTCAAGTAGAATGGTCTGTTGAGATTTGGGTACCTTGGAAAGTGGTCCCCTTGTGTTTGTGAGTCTCTAAACACAAAGGGGGAGACTAATACCCTCATTACTTTACTTTATGATTCTAATTTCACTTTGACTTAGGAGATTTAAGTCAAAAGTGAAATATGTCACTTAAGTCAAAAGTGACTATTAATTCACCTTGTGGGTGAATTGAGGGACATAAAGAGAAATAAGGAAACTAAGCCAAAGTGGGTTTTGAGTTGAGATTCTTTTTGGAAGATCTGAACCTTTGATTAGAAATGGGATGGGATGATCTCGTCCATCCATTTCTAGGTTTCCTTATGATTTCTATAAAGAGGGCGCATAGGGCATTTGGAGGCTCATTCTCACTTGTATGTTCACCAAAGGAGCTTGGAGAAGGGCAGGGAGATGGGAATCGAAGCATTAGGAGAGGAGAGCTTGGGCGCCTCTATTCATGGAGGGCTCATGGAGGCTTAGGGCCCATATTATTTGTGGTGATCACACTTGCTTATAGGAGGGCGCACCATAGGAGGGGGGCGCACAACTAGCAAGGAGCATCTATACTTGGAGGAAGTCAGATCTGATTGTTTCAGTGCAGAGGCAACACACCAGAGCAGATTTCTGTGGTGGGGTTTCTTCATTGGGTCAAAGAGGAAGGAGGGTGCTTCACTTAGTGGACAGAGCAACACAGGGAGAGGGCGCACTAAGCTTGGGAGCATATCTCATTGGATCCTTTGGCAAGACTCAAGAGGAGCTTGCTATGTATACAGGTTCCTTTGTAATGTATTACTTGTTGTATCTCATGCTTTAGACACCACTTGTATACACTTTCATTCCAAACTGGTTTTCCCCAAGGGGGTTTTATCCAGGGTCATGTTGACCAAAAATACTTCTGTTCATTTCATGCATGCTTAGAGTTTAGATCAGCTTGTTAGAGTTGTAAAGATCATGAGGAGTGTTATATGTTTTGAGTATATTGCATGTGCTAACATTGGGGTATGAAAACACTTGCAAGGGCACCTAAAAGAACACTTAACCACCTAAACTTATCAACAAAAAGTTACTAAAGAGTTTGTTGTCCTAAAAGACAACAAGGAGACARTTTTGAGATTGTGAACTTAGAGCCAAATAACAGGTCAAGGACATACCTATATTGGCAGCCTGATAGTACCTCAGAAAATCTACATGGTTCGCCTTGTTAGGATGTCATTCTTTCGAAGTTCACAGTTGTGTGCAGTTTCAAAGAATGGTCTATTTTGGAGGTTGGTGCAGGATAGTCATTTCCTTAAGAAATTGTCTGGATAGTCATTCCCTAGGGCAGACTCATTCTCTCCAGGTTGCACTATTATTAGTGCCGGAGGAATGGCCTAGTTAGGTGAATGGTCCAGGTTCAGCAATCAGGGATAGGCATTCCCTAGGGAAGACTCATTCTCTCCAGGTTTCACTATGATTAGTGCCGGAGGAATGGCCCAGTTAGGTGAATGGTCTAGGCTCAAAAATCAGGGACAATTATTCTTCTATGCTTGGGAAGAATAGTCCAGATAGCCCATGGTTGATATTTTACTTTCTGAGGGCATATGCTCTTCTATATCTCACAAATGCGAGTGGAAGAATGGCCCAGATGACTCCGTTTGTATCGTGATATTGTTTATGCAGATTGATATCAGATGATATGATTGTTGAGACTGTATGTCTTTGGATAGTAGTTGTATGCTACTGTGGTGGATGTGATCCACTGATAGTGACTATGTGTCACTGGTTAGTAGCAGTGTGCTACTGAGAGTGGTTGTGTACCACTGGATAGTGGTTGTATACTACTATGAATAGACACAATTGTGTTCTATTGGATAGTGATGATGGTGCTCGTGATTTGATCATGAGATAGCCTGTGTGGCTATGATGATGCTACCAGTTGAATGGTTTGTTTGTGCTCAAGACCATTGCCTTTAATACTGTTGAATTTTCACTATGTTTGGCTCAAGCATGAGGTTTATTTCATTTTATTTATGTACTTGAACCATAAACAAATGCAACTACACCATTCACAATTGTTGCAATGACCGAGATCACAAGAAGAAATACCATGCACAAGAACACAAGAAATATCTTAGGAAACCCTTCTCAACAAGGGAAGAAAACCCAGCAATCCTTTGCTATATTCTCAAGAGAAAGACCTCCCACACCATAGACCTAGCACGCAAAAGGGTGCTCTCCAAAATCAAGAAGCTAGCGCCCAAGAGAGGTGCGCACTTCAGTCCTAGAAGATGTACTTGCTGAAATTATGAAATTATATGTGAGTTGTGTGTTTCCTCAATGGGGAAATCACCTTTATTTATACTAGACTGGACACATCAAAAGTGGTGTCTATTGGCACAACAGGGCCGACCTCAATAACTCAGAATATAATTAATAATTACAATATTAATTATCTTTTACATTAATTATCTTTCACTTTATGGTGGGGCCGACCTATACCGTTTACATCACAATTAGGGTTACAAGTAAATCTTACTCTTAGACAATATAGCAAGGGATCTCACATACCCACTAGTGCTCAGCCACTAGGGGCATGTCCACCTGTGCTCAGCCACAGGGACGCCCTACTCAACAGATCTTTATCTCACTAAGTCTCACAGAAGAATCATCTGGAAGCAAGGGATCTCACACACCCACTAGTGCTCATCCACTAGGGGCACGTCCACCTATGCTCAACCACAGGGACATCCTACTCAACAGATCTTTATCTCACTGAGTCTCACAAGAGAATCATCTGGAGTACCACATCGTCTCAACTCTTTACACAGAGGAGAACGACACACCAATCTCATGGGCACCTTCACCCCTCATAGGGGTACACATCGTTTCATCTCAAACGACACACCCATCTCATGGGCATTCTCACCCCACACAGGGGCACACACATCGACACACCCATCTCATGGGCATCTTTACCCCACATAGGGGCACACAGCGTTCCATCTCAATCTCAGAGAGGAACGACACACCCAGCTCATGGGCTCTCTCACAGGCCGACTCACTCAGTCTGTGTCCTGGAGGATGTCTCACGAAGCTGTAATCATCAACAAATCCCTCCCTAGTTAGGAGGGAGTGTTGATATTATGGTAGCTGCGGGAGGTATTAACCTCCACTGGTAACCTTTGACGAGACTAGAATATTCCGGGAAGCAAGAGAAACCCTAAAGACTTGGATAATAACTCTAGAAGACTAGTCGACTTAATGGAATAATTAATATTGAGTTATTACTCCCCAGGAAAAGAAGTCGGCCCAGACAACTAAGATGGAGTAGTATAAATAGAGGGTGCTAGAGCTCATTTGTGACTCACTCACTCGCAACTGCATAAGACCAGTTGTGCGCAAGTTTGGAGAGGAGCTGCAGTTGCAGCTGCTGCAACTTGTATTTCAGTTTCTGGCTTGGAATTTATGCTTGGTCTTTGGTTATCTTTGCTTGGTGCGCTAGCCTTGGTTGGCTATTGATTTGCTACCAGAATTCTTCTCTTTGTCAAGGTTAAGGTGCTCGGGGGTGGCCTTTGTGCCTATGGTTGGGTGACAATATTGCTATATTGTCTATGGTCAAACGAGCACACTCATTTTTCTAACACTTGTATCCTTTGGGGGTTTTGTTGATTCCCTTGAAAAGATCATGCCAATAGGGGGAGCGAAGCACATTAAATGGGATGCCACAAGCATAGAGAAACCAGACCACTTTTGCATCCATCTCATCCCTACCTCCAATATCAAGGAAATGTACTATTGTTCTTCTAGATCCAGAGGTTCCAGAACCATGAGGAGGAGGAGATGTGTTTCCACCAACTTTGGATGAGGGCCAAGGCATCAGATTGAAGCTATTGTTTTTTACCATGCTTTCTTTGTGCAACTTCCTCTATCTTTATGTATTTTTGTCTCTCTTCCTTGAATATTTTAGGGCAAATTGTGATCCAAATGGCCCCCTTCTTGTCATCACTATCCATTACACCACAAAGATGCCTCCTCACATGGGTATATGAACCGACAAAAGGTTTTTCGTCATGACAATCATGAGGAATAAAAACAATTAGTGGTAACTTCCACCACCTTTCCCCTCAACTTTTTTCACAAATCTCCACAAGGGTGTTGATGAAGCTTTGGCACCTTCATCGCCCTCTTCACCCTCTTGATCCTCTTCAAACCCTTCACCATATTCATATTGTGGCTCGTCATGAGCACTATCCTCTTCTTCCCTCCGATACCTATTCCTTGCCAAGACCACAAAAGCCAAAAAAGGAATGATAAAACAAAAGAAGACCATTTTCCACAAGTTTTAAATGAACAACCTGCAATGAAATGAGGGAGAAGAAGGAATGGGAAAGAGTAGGAGAGGAGAAGAAAACTATAAACAAAGTTAACAAAATGAAATGAGGGAGTTGGAGTTTGGGCTTACCTCTTTAGCTCTTGAAACTTGAAAGTTGAAACTTGAGATAGATGGTTGCCTTTGTTCTTTCCTCCAAGATCCTCTTTGCTAACTCTTTCAAGCTCTCCTTTGCTCTCTCCTCCAAGCCCTCACAAATATGCACTTTCCAAGCTCTCCTTTGCTCTCTCCTCCTCTCCAAGATCAAGAAGATATAGATGAAAGAATGAGGAGAATGGAGGGGGAAGAAATCCTTTATTCTCCTCCTTTCTTTCCCCTAAACCCTAAGCCTAGGGTAGGACCCACGCTACTCATAAATTATAAAAAAAAAATGATATTTTTTCGGTGTTGCGCGGAAGCATTCGGGTCACTCCCGAAGCATTCACGGAGCCTAGTCAAAGCGTGGTCGGAGTGCCCTTGGAGTGCGCTCCAAAAATTCTGGAGCAAGTTTTGGAGCACAATGCTCTCGTATTGGCAGGGGGCGTCCGTGAGCACCCCAGAGTGCACTCTCGGATTTTTGGAGCGTGCTTCAAGGGTAGCTCCTTGGACGCTCCATCTCGGAGCGCGCTCCGGAGCTTCAGAGCGAAGGGAGGGGGGGAACTCCCGATGATGTAACATTGGACACATGGAGCACCCCTTTTCTTATTTGAGCACATGTTTAATATCTCAACTTAAGTGGAAGGGCGAATTTCACCTTGGCACAAAGCAAGGTGTTGAGCTTATTTGACCACTTTGACCCTTTCCTAAAGGGGATGCATCATGAAAAACATTATTTTATGGTGATTGACCTTGTCAAAAGAAAAGCACTATTTTATTATGATTTGACCACATCAAGGGAGAAAATCATTATTTATTGTAAAGAGCACATTTAAATATTATTTTGTTCATGGTTCGAGAATTTTACCCATGGTTTTTGAAAATGGTTTAGGGCTTCCTCTTCAACTATAAAAGGGGAAGGCTTCTCATTTGTAAAGAGGGATTGGATTGGAGAATAAAATAAATTTCTGCCCAACCATTATGGTGTAACTTTTCTCCTTTGGTGAATAATTTCCTATGTTTTAGTAAAGGTAATTATTTTCCTGATTAAGGGTTGCATGAACTTAAGGGTTCCGGGAACTTTGATTGGACAGGGTATGGTCTATATGACTTATCTTGTTCCTCATTTATATTTTTTTTATTTAAATTTCATATTTTAAAGGATGATGCATGAACTTGGCGTTTACATGTGAAATTTAATCGGAAATCTCTAACAATCCATTGGGTTTGATTCAGTAATAGCCTTTCCCTCCTCGGGAACTTTTCAATAGACTCGTCGTAGCTTGGATCATCCTCATGCTCACCAGCTGGTGTGAGGGTTTCCAACACATCTTTTCAAAGGAAGGATTTCACCAAACCTAGAGAGACCCCATAGCCCAATGAAGAAGGAAATTTCACAACTTTTCTGATCAAACCCTCTAAAAAAAATTCCCGTCAAACTTTTTTTAATTTTTTTTGAACTTCATTGCATATCTTTCCCCTGAAATTTTTATGCTGGGCGATTTCAAGATTATTTTAACCAGCTAACTAGGGTTTGAAAACTATTCTGACTTATTTTCTTGCAAAACCCTGGAAGTTTATTCTCTGAATGGAGGTCCGATCTACTGTCTTTTCTTTGAGTGGACCGATTTACTGTCCGGATTATTTCATGAACGTCTGCATTTCCAGATCTGGGTTATTCTGTCACATTTGAAGATCGTTTCCAGATAGTACAACATATTTCTTTTTAGCAATCTTTTAGGGTTGAGTCGTGGTCCATCCCGCTGGCTTATATCTGCTCATAGATTCCTTGGCTACAGATCGTAGGTTCTGATTCACATTTTCCATTTTGACAGATCCGGGTAGCGTTCTTTTATCTCACGACCTTTTCAAACGAAGCATAAGAAACCCTAGTCGTCGCTTAAGCTTACTGGAGCTCCCAAACAGAGGAATAGAAATCGAGTTCAAAATCGTGGATTTCGTTCATATACACTAAAATAGGCTGCCTTGTTAGCGGTTTCAATTAAAACACAGCCGCCTCGCTTTGGGAGTTCGTTTCTATTTGAGGGTTCGATTCTTTGGTAATACTGGAATGCATTCATATCGTATCTAACACAAATAACCCGTCACACGAACCCTTTCAAAAAAATCCGCTCTATAATTCCTTCATCACCGCGATTCTTTCTGACCATTCCACATCTCAGTCACTTGAAACAATCCAGGGTTGGCTCGTGTCTTACTGGCGTCTTCGTCATTACTCGGATCCGATAAACAGATCTTTGCGCGATTACTCACTGACTAATTCGCGAACCCAACATACTAAGCCCTCGCTAATACATTATGAAAAAACTCTGAAGTCTAATCAACGGTGCAATGGATCCTTTTTTTTTTTAAAGGTAAAATCTTGTTTGTATGTAATCGACATATGGAAATTGGATAATATTGGCTTATGATCAAAAACAGTTACAAATGTGGACATTAATAAAACATTGAAAAAATAACCCTTTGCAATTTTGATTATCGTTGAATACGGTTGAGATACGAGATTCGAAATTTCATTTTATTAACTTGGCTTTACAGCAAGATGGTTCATGGTGTATTGGATAAAATAATTGGAAATGCTATTAATGCTTGATCACATTACATTTTTTACCATAGCATTGGAAAAAGAGTTGCCATATTATTAAAAGGAAACACTTTGGTTAATCAATGTTGCCTTTGAAATGCAAGTCATCTTTATGAAGTTTCTTTCCTTCACGTGTGATGTATTGATCTCTCGCTTAACAAACTTATGTATGGATCATTCGCAAGTGATTTAATGAAAGAATTATGAGTTAATCCCCATGATTATGCATCAAACTTTACCTTGAATGCCTTGTAATATCATTGATGGTTGCAAGCGATATGTTGGAATACTTGGAAAAAGATTGAGCACAATTTATACTGGATTTCATGCTTTAAAACTGTGTTAATACGTGAATGAGATTTGGTGAATGTGTAACAAATGATGATAATTGATGCGAATGTTTAAACCAATAACGAAGTACTTCATGTTGAGAGTTTAAGTCACGTTGGATGTCGCGATTCTTGGCAAGACCCTTAGTGATCTAGGCTAGAGACGTGCACCCAACGTCTCTAAATAACGACAAGGAGTTGTCATTGAGCATTTAAAATTGTGGTTTCAGACCAATATACGCAAGGATACTTGAGAATTCATAGGGATGCCTTGAGATTATGTCTCGCCCTATTGGAAGTCCTTATAGCCCATGTTGGTACCCACTAGAGTAGTATTGAATTAGACAACACCTGAACCCAGAGTCTCACTTCCACGTACCATCATGTATATCAGAAGTCCCCTAGGCATCTCGAGACCAACCATTCAGTGGTTGGACTATTACAATGCACTGAACACAACATTCGGGAAGATTACCCTCTCGTACCATGGGCATCCAAGCCTACATGTATATTTGAGGGCTGTAGCATAAGGCACACCTGTGATTAGAAGTCTTTTTCTTTTTTGGGGTCTTGCCTTGAACATATTTGTTTCACAAGCACTTGAATGACCATGGAAGAATGACATTTAATGAATTAACATTTGATGCATATGAAATAGCTAAGAGACACTTCATTGTTTTCCATTTGGATTGTTGTGAATGATAGACTATGAATGGACATCAATCCGGTAGTGCCATCTCTTGTTTCAGTGAATCAAACCTTTAGAGAAGTTAAGACCAAGTCAACACTAGTCCTTGTCCTCACCCTTTCTTACTTATAGCGATAGGACTCAACGTGGCATCATAGAATCCCCTCCTTAGGTTAGTGACCCTAGCCTAAAAGTGCAAAGGCTGGGTTGTTGAGGTGACAATGGGCGGCCTACTTCTCTGTGTCCTTAGGTTTTCCCCTTGGAGAGGTTGGACTTTTCCTTTAAGGAGAATCCGATAGATAACAAGCCCCACCCTTTACCCTCCTCATGGACAATGCCAACATATTCCCCATTCCATTTACTCATTAACAATATAAGTTTGAATCCAATGATTTTAACTTCCTGAAGGAGAAGCACATCAAAGTGTAAGTTGGCCATGACTCATGGGACAATGGCATGCTTGTTATCTCCTACGACTCTCCTAGCATTCTAGGCCAATAATTGTATCTTCATGGGCAATTCATGTCAAGTCCCTATTCAAGGACTACAAAAGAGTTTTATACAGGGACCTCCTTGGTAGAGGGTTGTCCAACTTGCTAAGAACCCCTAACAAGGAAATGTGAGGAACACCTAAAGAAGTAGATCTTGGTGTTGAAACTTGGAGAGATTCTAGAGACACCTATGGATGAGCCTCAATGTTACCAACAATACTCTTCCTTGTGCCTATGGAAACCTATTTGGTCGAACCACTTTGAACATTGTTATTGGAGAGCTCCTGCGCTACTCATGACACTTACCCTCACCTGAAATAACATGAGAAGACAAACTGCCCTGACCACCCTTACTTGGGACCCATTTTACTAGAAACACATGCTACTTTGACCCCTTCTTTTTCTACCTCCGCTTATTTTGAATTGCCACCCCTGAGAGTCTTCAAAATGCTTTACAGGTGGGTCAATGGCATTTCGTTCTTTAGTTGTATATTACCCAACTAATAGTACCTAAATATAGTATCCAAATGATATTAGCCAACAAAATTATTAATTAGATTCCCTAAAGGTTGTGTCCATTCATCACTCACCTCTTCAACATCATACAAAGAGATCTTATTGCTCTATTATATTCATCAATCATTCAACATTTATTAAATATATTTTTTTCTTTGGACTTATGGTTTAATCCCGTTTCTAATGATGGCACTATGAAACGACCATCAAGTCTATTACACTAGCTACATAGATGAATGCCCATAGTTCCATGGCTTATCTCCTTTTTCCTGAAAACATACTCCCCACTTTCATTCACTACAAAACATGAGTCATATGTACTGTACATTTTTACAGATGCATAAAATGATAAATGTAATGATTAGGGAGAGATACCAGACTCTAACATGCAATAGATTCAAAGTATACTATTGCTATTTCAGTTGATATCAAACAGTCCAAAATATTGACGTCGCTTGATTTTAGTGCTATGTAGATTTCAGATGCATATCTCAAAAACACAAACCACATTAAACAATGAATGTGTATTTCTTAAAGATGCATACGTAAATTAGCTCAGTCTTTCAAGCCAATACCTGAACAAAAAACATGGTATTAATAATTAAATAGAAGAAAACAAGTTTGAGACACATATTAATGTATGTAAGCAAGACAGAATGTTGTCTGTATACAAGAAATACAGGAAATTTAAAAATTAGGATACTAAATGGTGTCATGAAACCCAGTGACCCCATGGAAAATGAAATAACAGGCGGAACTGGCCCCTTGAACAGTGACGCTGCCTGCATATGACATGACAAAACTATTTCATTAACTGAAAGCATCTTATCTCATAAATCATTTTATATTTTGAAGTTGAGAGTTGGACATTTTTCTTGCTAAAGTGGTTATTTAGTATGACATATAAAATATCTTTTTATAGTAAGTAGATAAAGGCAATGCCGTGTGATATTGCAAGAAAAAGGAATAGTTAAACATTTACATAATCCTTGCACGTTTACAATTAACCCTGCCTTGATATTGTTCAGAAATGATCACTAAAATTCAAATTTTATGATAGGCAGAGTAAACCTGCAAGCTATTTAAATAGTGGGGGAGGCATATACGCAACTTGCAAGACGAAAGCTGGGTCAACCAGAAACCCAGGAGGTCCAAAGCCCTCCAAAGAGATAAATTTTCACAACAATGATTTCAAATAAAATACTTACCCAAAGGACTGTTCCATCACCACCTAGCGTTATGACAAGATCAACCATTGTATGCAGGAGTAAAACTTCCTCATCTGCACAACCACATAAATTAAAGAAACATAAGCTGTCATATCCATGCAAAGAAAACAGCAATTCTATGACTGAAGACAAATGTCGCAAGCAAAATAGCTCAGGAAGCCAATGATAAACTTCATATAACATGTTAATTCAAATAACAACGATACTTGTAATGTATGTAACTACCCAAACAGGGGTATATAGGGGTCAAATGTATATGTAAATTGTATGTCAGTCCAGTAATACACCTACCTGGGCAATTAGTGAGAATTAGTATATATAGGAAGTCAATATTGTGATTATTACACACATTTGACTTTCGATTTTGATATATGAATGTATTGGGTTATTTGGAGTTATTATCTTAAGATCTGAGGAGTTATTGTGTAACTCATCTCTATTATACTTTTAAGAGTTGTGCTCAATGCCCATATTTGGTGTACACTATGTTTATGCAGGTTTACCATGATTTATTATGATTATGCTCAACTGGTATTAGAACGGACAATTCTTGCTTGAGCAACTTCAAAGCAGACATCTCACAGTTTCAGCTATAACTTTGGCTAGGGTATCCAAATTGAGTGACACTTGAAGCTTTCAAAAGAAGACAGTCCGTTATCACTTGAAACTTGAAGTTTCCAAGATAACTTAGAAATAGTACACTATCACCACATACTATTTTCCTGCACTTCGGGTTGGTGCTTTGTAATGTTCCCAAGCCAAGATGCCAGGAACATCACGTTTTGCATGTATTTTTAAGTGTTTTCTGGGTGTGGCATTTCATCAAACACTTTGCTTATTATGATCCTTTAGGTTGCGCTAGGGTTATATTGATGATTTTTATATGTGTTTGCAGCAATAATCAATCATAAATATAGCAATGGACATACCTCAACCAGATGCATGATGAATAACACAAGTGATAACTCAAATATCTCAGATCTGATATTATTCATAAAGAAGAAAACCCCGATACAATGGATCTGCAGATCTGGTACAATATAGCTAATAGATCATAACAAAATGAGGATAATCCTCAATCAGATGAAGGAGAGAAGCTACAAGCCTCCAAAGGCCACCTGGATACAATACATGAATAACGAGATGAGATCTGGACCGTATGAAGTGCCAAACCCCCAACCGGATTGGTCACGCTCTACTGGAAGACTGGATACCCTCAACAAATCGCACCTGTTGCTAATGTCCTCCAAATGCTCCGAAGAAGATGCCAGCAGCCAAACTGTAGATCGGGGTAATACCAAACCCGGGGTGAAATCTTAAGATGAGTGATGAGGTTCTGGCCCACCAAATGCACAAACCCCCAATCTGGCTTGCGCCCTCCTGGATGAATGATGACCAATAATTTGGCCTGGCTGAAGGAAGTCTCCAAATGACCCCAAACTGAGTAGAATGATAGATCAGGTTACTGCAAGGACAACCCAAGTGCTCAAATCTCCAAAATCCCTTTCAAACCCTTGGATCCAGCCTCGATCTAAGTAATGATGCGCCTCCCTGGATGACTGAGACCCTAGATAATTCGGCCCTCCTCCTAGTTGGCCTCAATGACAAACAAAACACTCTAGAAGCATAGATTTGATGTCTAGGAACAAGATAGGATAGGTACCTTGCTGAATACTGAAGTTTGAGGCCTCCTCATGAGCAGATCTACTTCACAATTGCACCCTCCTCTTGGGGAAATCGTCTCTCTCAATGCAAATCAAACCTCCATCAAAATCCCTCCGGAAGAAACCAAGAAAGGCGCTAGGATCCCTGCAAATAAAACCCACTAACTGAAATCTCCAAAATCCCTTACTCCTTGGCTAGATCGAACTGATCTAGCTCCACAAATGCGCCCCCTTTGCTGGAAACCCCCCAATGGTGCGTCCTCTCTCCTCCTGTACCTGTGGCTGGTGTAGAATCCCTCTGAAGCTGAGTAGATCTGAAGTAGAATGGTGTGGGTGGAGTATTGCATCCCCGAGACCAAGCTTGGAACAAGATAGGTGGAATCTTTCACCACCGAATTGTCCTCTAGGGTTTGTTAAGTCAAAACCCTCAAAACCCCCAAGGCATGGGCTCACTAGCTAGAAGCCAGATATCAAA
>SNQJ01S0241580.1:0-13459 GCA_010110895.2 Picea sitchensis
TTAAGGAAGATATAGCCTAGTCGTTGCTACACTAATCATCCTTTTTCTGAGTTAGCATTTAAACATAAGTTGAAGGAAGGAGACGTCCTAGGCCTATTTGATTCTACACCTAGGGTTTTGACTTTTTAGGGTTTGAAGGGCCTTGCTCTTGCAACACTTTTCACCTTTAGATTTGTGTTTTAAAGCTAGCCATTTTGCCAAGAATATTTAAAGAAAGAGGAAGGAGCATGAGGCCTTGCTTAATCAACACCGGAATGAGCCTCCTTCCCTTAGGGTTTTGATTCTAGGGCCCTGCCATTGCAACACCATAGAACCTAACTCTCCAGTCTTTAGATTTTGATCCTCCCGAGACCTTGCCCTTATTTTTGACTCCATAATACCCTAAGGCACTGGTTTTTCTCTCCAACGTTGAGCTTGTTGTGCCAAAACAATCTTTCAAAACTCTCAAATTTGAAACCCTAACTAACCCTAACGTCTACTAACGTAGCAGAAAACGATGACGTCGTGCCTTTATTAAGCTCTTAGTTGATAGAAAATACTGTGGCTTGGTCATCTAATGATAGACATTGATGTATTGGTAAATTTCATTGGCTTATTTGCAAAACGTTGACCTCTTTGTCTATTATACTAACCCTAGAAGAAAGCTGGCGTCACCTCTAGTATACCTGACGCAGCAACTTATAGTGTGTGAACATTTGATGATATTCAATGCATTGAGTTAATTCAAGGATTGATCATTTCGTTGGATGCTATATCATTCTGGTATTTATTGACAAGTGACTTTATATTGCCATTGACATTATTGCAAACATTGACTTCGTCAATATTTACTGTTATATATGTTCATATACATTGAAATATAGATAGTCATTGATTTATGAAGTATTAACCACTATTGCATGTACTAGTGTCATTTTTGTCTTGTCTCACAAGCAGGTGCCTCTTCTGTGGTTTTTCTTCATCTGACTATCTTCTTGGCGGTAATCTGTGAAGGGGAAACTAGCCTTAATCCTTTAAGCCTTTCCCTTTCAAAACCCCAGATTACCAGGGACGCCTCCCTTGGGCTTAGCCACCCTAAATAGAAAGAGCCCCCCATCGAGGTGACAGTGGGTGGGGAAGTTCCCGTTACACCAGTTTGACCCTTATCCTTCAGCTACTTGACCTAAACTACAAACTGAGTGATAACAGTGCCAATGAGCCTGAGCAAATTAGATGTTTGTGGCATACATCATTGCATATGTTAAAGAGATTTTTCTTTGGTTTTAGCTTGCAATGATAGTAATCAAGGCTTGTGATGAGTTGTTTCAGCCCATTCTTTTCATGAGAAAAGAGAGGGTTTCCTAAGTCCAGATCCTCTCACTCTTTTTCCCATGTGTGTGTGTGTGTGTGTGTGTGTGTGGGTGTGTGTCCCAAACTAATTCAATATAACATCTTTGAATTGAGAGACATTTTTTTTATTTATTAGTAAATTGATTGTTGCAATGTGCAAGGGTTTCATGTGTGGCTCATGAATCAATAATTATGGAATTCATTCATTAATTGTTTGTAAAAATATTTGAATGAGAAATGTATGTGAAATTGGGAAAATAATTGAAATAGAAGTTAGAATTTCGTAAATACAAGAATGATTATGAGAATAAGGTGTAACCTTGTAGAAGAATGCATCTCTTCAAGTCTTAGGAAATCTAGTTATGTATTTGATCTATAAAATTTCGTGGATACTCCACTAGACAGTTCATCACAACAAATCTAATAAAATACTAAAGTATTTATTGTGAAGGTTAATTTCCTTTAGATCTCATACTCTTTAATTACTAGTTTTCTTCTTAGAATGTATGAAATAGATGAAATGTCAAAAATAGAGAACATGAATAAATACTCACACACCATCCACAAATAATCATAAGATATAACTTGGGAAACCTAATACAGGAGAAAATATAGCTAAAAGGTGAGTTCTCTCTATGCTCTTTTCTTCAAATGCAAGTACAAAGAAAGAGGCACTCTTTGTGGAGTTACCTTTGACAATGTGGCATGTATAGATACTATTATAACTCCAAGAAACTGTTTGGGGTTGTAGGCCAAAGATGCTTGGTAACTCAAGAATATGGTAAATTTGTTATGTTTGGAACAATGGGATAACTCAATAGATAATGAAAAGGAACACTTCATGCATTCGAATGAGACAGTGTTTTTAGAACTCAATGATCAGATAACAAAGTTTGAATAGGGGATGAAGAATACTAGTCTAGATAACCAAATACAACAATGTGCAGGGTCATACAAGATAGCAAGCAAACCTTTAGTTCAAGTTCATGAGCTTAATAAGAAGATAACAGTTCTTAGAAGCTGAGCTAAACTGAAATAAAGTACAGAATGATGAAAATATGAGAAAATATGTCATTGAAAACAAAAGAGGATTGTGATTCTATTATCAATAAAGAGTCTAGTACAATAGCCCAAAAATGTCTCCCAGATTGAACCCCTATCTATTAGAAAAGATAGGCATTTATATCCCTTTACAATCAGTTTTTAGATCCTGAAAACTTGGATCTGTATCTAAATATAGAAAATAAAACTACTTGAATACAATTGATAAGCAAAGACTAGTTCCTAGAACTCGAACTGTCTTCTATGTTGATCTTGACATCTGTACTTCATCACCTTTAGGACTCTGTTGTGTCGTGGAAGGGTAAAGACACATGTCTTCTATAGCTGGACTCTTTTAATAACCATAACCGAAACTTTAGTTGACCAATTTAGCATTTGGTCTCAAAATCTCCACGAATCTCTGATGCTGAGTGTTTCTTGATTAGGTGGTTAATCCTTCGATGCTCTCAAACCTTTTTTAAATACTTCAAGATCACCTCGCTCCAGCTTAGCTTTCCAAAAATTTATTTATGTACTTTCACCAGCTAATTCACCTTACGATCTGTTGGTTAGTTGGTGAAAGTTCTACTTTTCACTAGCTAACTGGTTGTAATTTTACCCTTTGCGTTGGTGAAAGTTCTGTCTTTGGCCAAAAAGGAACCTTTCATCTCCAAAACTATTGTTTTACCAAAAACTTAGTGTGCCTTTGATTTATCTCCCTGCATATTCACAGCAACTTGGGCCAGTACCTGTAGATCTGGATGTGAATTACTTTTCTGCTTCAATTTCTTAATTTAAATGAGAGTTCCGCTCCTTGTAAAATATAGTTGCTCTCTCGACTTGATTATGCTTGTGTTTCTACCATAACTGAAGAAGATCTATAGGACTCCAAATTTCCACAAGACAGATTGGAGGTTTCTTTATAAGCTTCTACAAGTCTACATCTTTGTAGTTTTCTGAGAGCCCTTTGTTCTGTCTATTGTTTTAAGACTTCTCTTGCAGTAGTCTATTTGCTTTGAAATATTAATATAACAGCATCAAGAGGATAAATGATGAAAGCCATCATTGTATCCTCGCCTATTGTCTATATTTACTTATCAACAGGAAATCAAGTTGTCGCCAAAGCCAAAATAGTAAAACAGTGACTAGAAGAGCTACTAGTAGGATAGTTCTTGTCCCTTGACCTTCCTTTTACCTTTCCTCCAGTGGTGTCCCTACTCTCTACCATAGCCATGAGCTCCTTGGAACTTCTGAGTGTACAATCACTAAAATATTTTGCTGCCTCCTGACCAAAATCCTCTTCTAACCCAAGTACTTTTATGTATGCCAAGTTGCAAAGTTGCGCAAGACCAGGAGCAGAAGAAACTGAGGGATCTAGAGGTCGTAATTTACTGTAAATTACAGTTTTTTGGTTCCCATAGTCAATGTAGAAAACCTCAAAATCATCTTTTGGAGAGGCTATACTTCCTCCTTGAGGGGAATTTACAACCATTTCCCTATTCCAAGAATCATCTATACTAAATTCAGAAGCAGATCCATTAGCAGGCTCTTTGCCTTCAACATAATTTTCCCAGACCTTCAAACATTTCTTTCGCGCATTTTCTTCACGCTGAATTAGAAGGTGGCCATCAACTGTCTTTTCAGTACTGAAGAATGGATGCAGCTTTGCAAGACCAGCCTCTAACAGTACTACTGCCATATTTGTTTTAGACTCCCAAGGGATCCCAAGTATGTACGAGTCCTACCTATTGTTTCAATTTCAACCTCAACATCCCGCTACAGAATTTTTCTGCGCATAAATGCTATTGCTTCATCTGCATATGGTTCATCACGCCCTGGGCATCACCTCTTAAGTTCTTTGACATCTATGCATTAACACATGATATGTTTGATGGAACGAGTGGTGTCAAGGGAGAGTTACTGCTCGACGGTGAAGACGTTCAGGTTGCAGGACATGTGAGGGTCGGAATAGGTCACCTCGACGTAGTTGCAGTACCATCCATGGTGAGGCCCCTTGCCATCGGATTCCAAGACCATCCTGAAGGGGGGCGATTTAAGGCAGGAACCTCGTCCTCTAAATATGTCAAGCTTTCCCCTCTCGAAATAGTCGTAGCTCAGCCCCATGAGGCCGCCCCAGGCCTCCAAATTGTCGATGAAAACCTCTCCTTGAGCGGATTCAGAAGAGTAATACTGATGTTGGAGTTCGTTCCTGCCTTCCATATGCTACCCATCCTAATGTACACCATGTAAACACAGTTCCCCTCGGACTCGGTTGAATCTCCATATGCAATGGTCGCAGAAAGGAGGCAAAACACGAGTAGGATCATTTTTCTTTTGGGGTGGGGGCATGGTTCTCGGCTATATTTTCCATTGTATGATTGAAGTTCTTTGATACTTGGAGGATCGGATGCATTCATTTGACATATAGTGTCTTGGCTGGTGTATTTCCCTGTCTCGACATTTGATTTTCCATATGGCTTTGCAATCGATCGAACAACTCTGAACCTGAGCCTGGGCACCGCCTTCAGCCTTCAAACAAAATGAAGTGTCCTTATCCTTATACCTGCTCATCTCATGGGTCTTCCTTATATCCAGATGCCTTCCATTAAAACTTGTCAAACACTTAAAACCCCAGTTGCGCATTCATTTCCTTCTTTCAATTCAGATATCTAACAATTGTCAACTTGTGGTTTAACTTATAACTGACTAGTGACCTGGAATTCATAACAAGACTTGTAGACATAGACACCTACAAAATTATGTGCATTGAATAGCTGTGTTGGTTTTATATATTTCGATGAGCTATGACAAGAGGGTGCCATCCCTGTGTGCTCAATATTCAAAAGCAATAATGCATATTCTGCCAATATTGCAATTTAAACATTGACATATGCATGATCTTGACACACGACACCTCTTTGTATATGTATTTTATTAGGAAATCTCACATAACCTTATCGATGAGATGAGTAGACAATGGAACTCGGTGCTTGTGCTTGGCATGTCGATATGTAACTAGGCTTGTGGGATAGAGAGCTTGGTGCTTAGGCTTTGTGTATTTACTCCTGACTTGGCTTGACTAGTGGCTTGTGGTTCTCCCAAATGTTGGGTCAAATCTTCAAAGCCCTAAAGGCCTTAGCATAGATTTATACTTAGGATGATGACTAGAATTGGGCTTAGAACTTTAGATTTAGTCTAGGTTAAATCCATTAAAGGCATGCTTCTTTTTTAATAAAAATCTCAAATAAAAGAAACTAGGAATACATCAAATTCGAGAAGAATAAATTGGAGTTCAAATGATATTTCTAACCATTTATTCACAGGTCAGGAGGATGAAGCCAATGGATTTTTGGGGAAAAAGTAATCGATCGAGAGCTTGATGAAAAGTATGGAGGTTAAGACACTAGCCAAGAGACTGAAGAAAATGATATATCAAATGACGAATGATGAGAACAGTCATCAAAATACCAGTGCATTTTGATCTCTAACAGATACTATAGAATATATCCCCTCTATTATGCTCTCAAAATACCACTCTTATTGTTGTACTCAACTATGGAACAAATAAAGTGCTAAAGAATGGAACCCCTTCTCCTCCTAGCAGCCCGGTATTTAACATCACCTGATAGCCATCTAGGGGTAGGGTTTTGACTTCCTCAACCCTCAATTGTGATAAGGTTTTGGACCTTCTAGAATATTCTTGAATTTCCATACATAACTAACCCCATATATGTGAGTAATGGGGGTTGATGTGGCATCCACTCGTACCATGGTGGTCAACACGGTAGGCCAACTTGAGGGAGGTATAACATTTCCATACAAGCTCCAATTAACATGTTTTTTGCATCGTTGGAAAGGTCTTGATGTGTAGAATAGCTCCAAGGGGACCAAGATAAATATGGGAAATTTTTTACTACAAAAAATGTCATTTGATTTCCAAAAATGGATCTAGAATGTTTCAAACCCCAATTTTCCAAACTAGGACCTGCCATTAAAATGACCCTACAAGATAATTACTACAATTTTTTCCACTCTGAAAGCATCAAGATGGATGAAAAATTATATAATGATCTAATCCATATCATATCTTCCCATTTAGGGAGGCTTTTGGTCCCCAAAATATTTACTAAATGAGGTGAGGATATTTTTCCTCTACCTTCTACCTGGAGTACCACTTTGCTTTGCCTGGAAATTGTCCTTTCAACCCAATCTGCCAAAGGTCATGTTGCCCATGTCTTGTAGTTCTAGACCTCTTCTAAAAAATTGTGTCCTCTGCCAACTCTGCCTGAGCATTTAGTGCTAAGTCCTCTATGGAAGGTAGGACTTGCTCCTCCTCTTGATCTGATATGGAAGTCTAATAGAGTTTCATATTATCCACATGCACTACTGAGTAAATGTGCATGTATGGGGGTAGCATGAGTCTGTAGGAATTATCTCCCACCTTTTCCAATATCTCGAAAGGGACATAATGTAGAGCCTTTATCTTCTTACCAGCACCTTGTATCCTTTCCTTATGCAATTATAACCAAACCATGTCTCCCACTTTGAATGACTTCTTTGTTCTATGTTGATCATGTATGGCCTTATAATTTTCCTGTGACTTCTCTAACATCTCTTGTACTTGCAAATGGATTTTCCTAATCTTCTCAACAATTTTTAATGCTCTCAATGCATCTCTTGTGAGTTCCTCCCTCACTCCTCATTGTTGTCCATATACACCATCCAAGGGTGAAGGTGACAAATATCCAAAGCAAGTTTCAAAAGGTAACTTATCAATAGAAGTGTGAACTTCTCTATTATAAGTGTGTTGTATGTAGATCATATTTTCATCCCAAGTCTTCGAATGCTTTTGATTGTAACCCCTCAAAAGTTGCACCAAAGTCCTATTGACAAATTTTATTTTCCCATCTGTATGTGGATGGAATGTTGTAGATCTCTTCAACTTAGTGTCCATCTTCTCCCACAATGTAGTCCAAAATGTACTAAGAAATATGGTATCCATGTCTGAGATGATGCTCCTTGGTATCCTAAAGTGCACCTAGATATGTTCTAAGAACATGTTTTCTACTTCTTGTCCTTTGATGGTCTTTTTACTATTGGAACATGTGGTTCCATCATAAAACTCACCTTGTTGATTAAGGGAGTCAATCAATTCTTTGGGTTGATGACCGACTAAAGTCTTGGTTGAATGTGTCCACTTTAGATCCCAGATCCACTTTTTATGAACATGTACAACCACCTACATCCCATCATTGTTGGTTTGGTCCATGACTAGAACCTATTTATAGATGATCCTTTTGATTGGTCTATCATCATCGAGAGATTTCTTTATGCACTCTCATGGAGCGTGCTTGTGCTTCAATGCAACGGTGTCTTTGGACACCACCACTACTCTCATATACATTCTCTTCTACGGTTAAATGCTTGTCCGAACATGGTATCAAAGTTGTTGGTTGTGATCTTTGGTTCGCAGAGAACGAGATGAGAATGTGATAGTGTTGAAGCCACCTTGATCTCTTTTGAATGTGTGATATGAGTTATCAAGGCTGAAGGAAACCATTGTTTTTTTCTTACGCCCTAGCTGTCGTTCAGTAGATCTGTTTCACGGAGCTATTTTTCCCAAGCTGGTATAAATGTCGAATGGAGTTTTTAATAGAACTTGCATACGCTAAGGAATGAATTTGTAACCCTTTTTTTTCGGTCTCGACCCAACCAACAAAAAATGGATCGATTAACTTAATCGATCGAATCTTGGTGCACATGCAACCAACTGTGGTGAAACCCTTGACTAGTGTGCCATTTAGAGAGGGGTATCCGACCAATAACTTGATCCAACATTCAACAAGTGAAAATAAACCTTGATCGGTGAACCCTCAATTGGTGAACCCGACGTCATTTGACCGAAAGGCACGAGAAAGTGAAGTTGTCGACTCGACTTGCATTTGGTAAAGAACTCGACTTATTCGCATATTGCCCTAGCTCTTCTGGATATCTTCAACCTCACTGGTGAAGGAGAGGTATCCATCGATAAACATTTGACTTGAGACTCGACAGATCGAAGTATCCTCTCCAAGTCTTTTTCCATCTCAACTAAGTCAACTTCCTCTCTGGCTGGACGCGACCTGCGTACCTTTTTTTAATTTTGATTTTTGTTGCGTGGATCAATCTCAAGGGATACAAGTGATTGGATGTGCATGGCTCCACATTAATTACTCTAAATTAATTTCCTGAATAGAGGTCGATTTCTTATTGGAAATACATTGACTACTACCCTAGCCTTGGCATTGGTTCATTCGGAAATATACTAGAAAACTGATGTGGTGTAAGTCGATTGGTGAACCCTGACTCTTTGTTGTGGTCAATTTTCCTTTAAAACCATCATTTACATATTTTCTACCTTGGATCTCTCCTGCTATTGATGATGGGCATGTCGCATGTCTGATGAAGATGAATTTATGGTGCTTCAAAAATTGCAGGAGTTCATGAGAAGAAGGTCATTGCCTTGGAAGAATCTCATAATTGACTTTGCACAGAGGTCATTGACTTGCAAAATGTTGTTGTACAGTTGAAAACTGAGAATCAATGATTGAGAAGTGAACTAGAGACAACCCATACCCAGCTGGAACATGAAGTTGTCATTTTTCAAACCATCCTTTTGTAACGATTTGATGAGAAATCTAGGAAATTTTTTTACCTAGAACATACAATGGAGAATATTTTTTAGGATCTGATAGAGGATTTTTAAACTAAAATAGATCTTGTATATGATCTTGAGAAGGAAGTGAAAACTCTTTCTCAAAAAAAAAATGTTGTCTTGAAGACTAACATTTTCCAACTAGAAGAGACCAATACCCAGCTAGCAAAATAAGTTTCTCATTCGTAGGCCTGTGTCGATGAGATTCGTGAAGAAGTTGCTCCTCTTCAAGAAGATAAAAACCGTTTGTTTGATTAATATCATACATTGAGAGAAGATTATAATGCCATATTTCTGCAGCTGACTAAAAGGATGAAACTATTCAGGGCTTGTAGGATTGCAAATAGAACCTTGAAGAAGAAGTTTGTCGACTGCTTAATGTTGAGAAGAAGATTGTTGTTGAGCTACCAGGCTCGTCCATTTCTTCTCCACCCCCTAATTCTCTTGGTAAGAAATATGTTGTTGATTTATGCATTAAGACTAATAATTGTGTTGTTTCTTCCAGCTTTGAAAAACACACTACAGGTATATGGTCTCAATTGCTCAACAAGATGGGACACACCAGAGGATGACTTGGGAAGAATGGGCAGGGTATTGGTGTTCCTATTATGCCCGAGATGAAGACACCATGAATAGGTCTTGGATATGATGTTGTGGTTTCCTCCTTTCCTACACCTAGGCTTACTGCTACTAGGGAAGTTTTATTTGTTGCAAGTGGAGCTCAGACTAATTTTCCTTAAGAGCAATCTATTGTTGATTGTGTTGAAAAGATTGATGAGATGGTTGTTCCTAACATGCCAAAATCTAAGAATATTGTTACAAATTACCTTGTTGTTGATATGCCAAGTTTTTCTACTCCTGAGAGTATACCAAGACCTGAGCCATTTTCTCTTGATCATCCAACACATAAATTTGTGTCCTATTTTCATCCTTACTATTAGCTCTCTATAAACTTCGTTTGGCTGAGAAACGAATGACAGAGGCAACCTACAAACCAACTTTGAGGCCCAAAACTAGCCTTTTGGACCTGGAGAGGGCTCTCTCGGGAGACTTTGTCTCGGTATAGGATATGGATTTGAGCTATCAGATAGATTTAAACACCTTTGAAATAGTAAGCTCTGGTTATATTGGTGCAAGAGAGTAAGACCTTGGGCTATGGAGTTAGTTCGAAAAAATGATAGAAACAAATGACTCGGTGACTGAAATTGAGAGGATAAAGGCTAAGCGAGAAATAGTCTTCAGTGCAAAATCATTGTATGTGGTGGGAGAAGAACACATGAAGCAACTTGGAGCACCATTGAGGATGAGTTCGGAGTTAAATTAGAGGAAAACGGTTTGTCTAAATGGCGCGAATCCCAGGGCACTGCGCAGTGAATCCCAAGTTCAAAAATACGTTCCTATTTAGAAAGAAATAGATATGAATAAAGAATACAGGAACTATGTATGCAAAGAAAGGAAACAATACATCCAACTGCTACAATTAGAATCTTTTCATCAAGCTTCAGGACTTTTGCATTAAATTTCGATCGAGCTCAAACTACATTCAATAGTCACTGTCTACACTAGTTTGCCAACAAACTTGGCTTACATTAAAAATATAAAATATATAGGCAAGGGTGTTGCTTGGGTTGCCCTTCTCTCTAGCTATTGTCCCTAGAATTTAGGAAACTGAATGTTCTATGCTAAATGACTCTTCGCATGACGCCTTTCCAAAAATAGAAAACAACAACATTTGGTCGCATCATGACTGCTTGTATTCTTCCATGGGAATTTGGTTATCAGCGAGGTCTCATCATGGGGAGAGTGATGTGTCAAAGCCTTCCTTCGACAAGATATCTGAACGATCAATTAAACTGACAGGTTCCCACCATCTACTGTAACGGCCTTGATTTTGGTCGCACGTTGATTTGTTGGGGTGCGTGCACGGCGAGTGGTTGTTGACTATCATGACCGTTACCAAAACGACAAAATCGTCTAAGGGTGATGTCTCCTTCAAAACTGTCAAGATATACGCTCTATTTGATGACACAAGAATGAACTCAGTTAATCATGTTTCTTCTACGTGCTGGCAAGGGCTACACGGACTTTCTCCTCGGTCGCTTCACATTCTCTTAAATGCTCTGCATTCCTTTCTTCTGAAAACTTTTGTGTTTCACGCAGTTGTATGATTGTATCCTACGCCTCTATGAGTTGTCTCTTGAGCCACGTCATGTTTCCTTTGTGGCCTTGCGATGCTGACACTTCAAGGGTCTTTGCTGCTAACTGTTGTCTCATTTCCCTATTTTCCTGGTAAAGTTTAGGGATAGCGATTTTCACATGTTTTAGCTGTTGAGATGGCTCTCGAAGATTAGTGTCCATGGCATCTTTCCTCCTCATTGTTCTCCCACTTCCTCAGCGTGTACCTTCGACAGGTTCCAGCCGAATAGTGCGCATAAGTAATTCTTTGACAGCCTATTTTGCGTGCGGCTTGTTTGGGACTTGGGTTTCCCAAGCTTCCTTGTTCTTCCTTGGCCTGCCACTTCTTCAGGGTATCTATTGTTGGGGAGATAGGGATTCTAAAGTATTTCCTTCCTTCACAGATTCTTCCACTCTAGGCTCTATGTGGTGTGATATCATCACTTCCACGGGCAAGGGTAAAACTCCCTTTGGATCCTTGGGGGTGCCTGCTGTGAGTGAGAACAAATCCCATTCGCTTTGGGGCTCGGGCCTAGTGCTTCTACCACTTTGCACACCCTTTCTTATGTTTTGGGAGGTTTCCATGGTGCAACCCACATTTGTCTTGCGCATGGTGGATCTGGCAAAGGCCCAAGGTGGAAAATTTGATCTACCTGGGCTTGCGAGAAAAGATTACAAACAATGCAGAAACCTGATTTGCGAATAGAATGCATATAGAGCATATGGAATTTATAACAGAGAAGGCAAGAGGAGGAAACTTGCCAAGGGACATTGAATTCATGGCGATTGGATGTTCTGAAACGGACTGCAAAATTTTCATAGCACATCCGCGCGTGTAAAGTACAGTTGATAAGGGCTGCAAAGCATACATGATATGAACGCCATGATTTTTTATTCTTCCAACCTTCATAATGAGCCAATAATGGTTATTGTACTTGCCAATGCGACTTCTATTAACAACTTGCCTAGAACTGGGGCACGTAGAAACTCCCTTTTTGATAGGATCTGACTCTTTGGGAACAGACTCGTACTATTTATGCATGTTTGGACTCTGACATCCCTTCCCAACTCCAAGGGCCAACCAACCACCTGCTAACTTCAACCCCATTGTTGATACGTACCTAACCTCACATGCTTTGACACACGGGCCATGACTCGACTAAAACCGACTCTAATTGAAAAGAAAAATGGTGGTGCTAACAATTGGCTCCAACGGGGATGTTATCCTCCCAGCGAGGTAGCAAAGAAAAGCAGATCAGGTGCCTGACCATTGGGCCTTATTTGACTTTCAAACACTGAAATATGAAAAACAAAACGCAACCTAAACCTATCAACGCAATTTCTAAAAGATTCAGGATAAACTCATGGTCTTCACTTCGGGCTTCAATTTTCTGTTGACACACTGACTCGACACAAAAAATAAAACGACTATTTACAATGACATGTGACTTAAACGGATTTTATTTCATCAAATAATGTTTGAGGAACCTGTCATTTACAGGCCCCCAACCAACACATTCTCCATTTAGTTCTTCCATAAAATAAGCATTATTTTTGCGATATGCACCGATTTTGAATGGACCTGCCCAAAGATTATCGAATTTCCCGTGCTTTCCTTTATCCTCATTCCTCACGTCCCATTTCAACACCAGATCGCCCAACCAAAATTCCTCTTTCTTAGAACGCTTGTCAAAGGTTTTCTTCATCCTCTCTTGGTGGAGTTGTGATCGATTGTACACTTGTTCCCTCATCTGTTGTGTGTGGATTAGCTGATTTATTCTCCTCTACATGTCATCTGGATCGACCTTCTGCTCTTGCAGCAACTTTTTGATAGGAAACCCCAGTGAGGTAGGGAAAATTGTGTCTGTGTTGTATACAATCTAGAATGGCAACGTTGAGATGGACTTATTGGTGGTAACCTGGTCCGCCCACAACACATAAATAAGATTTTTGTGCCAGGCCTTCTTGTTGTCTTGCAGGAGTCTCTTGATGATCCTGGTCAAGATTTTATTCGATGATTCTGCTAATCCATTTCCTTGTGGGTAGTACGTTGTAGAATTCCCCAAGCTCATATTGTAATACTTACATAACTTCTCCATATTCTTGTTAGAATACAATGGATGTGCTCATTTTACCATCGACAATATCACTATTGTCACCCAACCATAGGTTGAAGCCACCCTCTGAGTACCTTAACCTTGACAGAGAATCATTCTGGAA